>DWLR01000883.1:0-21345 GCA_018246295.1 Papilio alexanor hazarajatica | reverse complement strand
TAATGCATTGGCTCGATTAGAACTTAACAAACTAGTAAGCTTTTGTCAAATTAGTCATCAAACCCATAATCTTTTTTAATCTAGTAGCCTAGTGTAAGCTGAATATAAACAGTATTTTTATTTAACATTTTTTAATCCTGTTTAAAGTTTGCATCATTTTTGATCAGTCATAAATGAACACACAAGATGGAATAATCTAATCTCACTCTTGCTCTTGGAAAATATAAAATCAGCTTACCTAGTCAATAATTGTTTCAGTTGGAATAAGTAAAATGGCAACACCAACGAAATATATTTTTACATTGTAATTAGTGCACCTGCCACATCCTCGGGTCACGTGAAGGGTAAGATCGATAGAACACTATTTTGTTAGGGTACAGTTTATGCAGTCATGGCAATATTACGATGATTAAAGTGCAGAATTAGTATTGTCATAATTATTGGAAAATATTATCGCCAAGACCGTTATTCTGTGCCCAACCCTTTGAATTAGATCCATTTGTTTTTAATAAAAAAAACTTTCATTATTCTTTTTACTCTTACGTATTTTTACAATACAGTAAAATAATTCACATTTGATCATGTATGTGGACTAGTAAAGACATTTAATTTCACAACAACCTTAAGGTATTATTTAAACGTTATGGTATTTAAATAAAGTGTACTTCAAAATGGCAATGAAAATGGAAAACTTGTACCAATAAATTATAAAATTTAAAATGAATACAACCGCTTACATAAATGTAAAGTACATTCAGTTAAGGGTTGCGGTAGTTAACAACGTTTGCACACGTAGGTACATTATTGCCCACTAATGATAATAATTTTCACGGCCGAGCGAGCACGGTCGGCGGTTGGACCTTATTATAATAAATTAACGGCGGCAGCGCCCTAATGGGCCTCGTACGTAATTATACTCGATGTTACAAACTGCTAAAGGGACGTTAAAAAAATCACCAGGTCGCGTTGCCTGAGCAATTTGCACTCAAGGTTCTTCGCAAGTCGCTCGACAACGTAAGTAATAGGTATTCAGTTTAAATTGTTATATTGAGTATATAAGTGACTGTCCGTACGATTTGATATACAATATAAAACAGAGGATATTATTGCATTTCATATAAAACAAACTTAATGATTTTCGTCCTTAGTAACCAAACATTAGACTAAAATTATATTCCATCACCCACCTACCCACCTCAGCCTATGATCGTCCACTGCTGAACATAGGCCCATTGATTGCATCATTGAGGGGAATATGCCATAATCGTCACGCTTGGCAGGCGGATTGGCGATCGCAGTATGTTCCACCGTAAAAAGAAAGGACGCTGCTGCCCGTCCTCCAGTGGTCTTTATATCCAGACTCAAGACAAGCAGACATGTTCATGCACACAAATGTTTGTCTTGGGTGGAAATCGAACCCACGACCTGCGGAGCGGAAGGCAAGTGTCTTGCCACTGCGCCAACCGGTCAGTCAAAATTATATTCATAACTACAAATTGAAATTGAAGCGTGGACTGAATTAAACGGTAATTACAACGTGTCCGTTATTTTCTCTTTAGAGTAGTAATGAAGAACTATTATCGTAACAAAGCATAAAATTTAACATTTATGTAAAAGATCATTTGCTTTATAAGCAGAAAAGATGGTTAGAGGTTGCTATCTCTGCTTAAAGCTGCTACGCTTTTCTTTAATTTATTTTATAACTACTGTTACACTAGTATAGTGTTTCAGATTTTTACTTGTTTATCGAAGCAAATAATTTCTAGCCTTAAGTGTTTGTTTATTGTATTTTTTAAATTAATAATTATTTTAGATTAATACAAATAAACGATCGCGCTTGGAAATTCGAGAGAGAGAGAGAGAGAGAGAGAGAGAGAGAGAGAGAGAGAGAGAGCGAGAGATGAGACATATCCGTACCATTTTCTTTACATACATGTGATGGGAAACGACGATGTTATCTAATATAGAGTGCAAATTCAAACATGTAAAACAGCTACAATTTATCGTCATCAAATATGTCAAGGTACTACAAAATGGTTTTAAAATATAAACGTATGCACGATCCCTGCGTTAAGTCCTTATAAAGTGAGCGAGCACGTCAGAACGTGGGTGTGTGGCAAACCGCAAGCTCCTTCCTACACTCGACTGCCCTAACACCCCGCTCATTATGTTTATAATCCCCGAATCGTTGTGCGCGAACCTTTGGCCGAGAAGCCGGCTTTGTAGCTTATGAGCTTATTTTGTGTTTAAATATTGACAAACATTAGAAAATGGCTTCCAAATATAGTATATTATATTTAAATAATAATTTTAAATAAAGAGCTCACAGCGAACAGCTTACATGAACTAGTTTAAATTAGTTACGCGGCGTTTCCTGAATTTGTTTCTCCGTTGAAGCATAATCCCAATATCATTTAAGACCTCACGAAATCTTGTTATCTTAAAGCTCGGAGAAAATTTGACAGTAATCATAAGATATAATTCTTTTTTATGCATTAGAGTTTTATTAGCATTACTAATTTTTTTTTGGTCTTTACAACTATGAGAAGATTATGAAGAATAGGGTTGATGAGTCTCATGGATTTCGATGGTATATTTGCTTTTAATTAAAACTCGTACTCAAATCAAGAATGAAATCACGCGAAAAGACTAAAGACAAAATTTTAAAAAAATTGCTTAGCAAACGGGTCGATAAACAAAAGGGTATTAGGCAAACGTATCGCATGAAATAGATGCATCATTGATTTAGGCAATTTATTATAATAATATATGTAAATATCATTAATTATTATTAAAATCAAAGGAGAATCTTGTTCTTGGAGGAAGTGAATGCGGTGGCCGACCGCAAGAAGCCTTACGCAGGTTCGAGGCCAACGACGCTTTTTGATACAGCTTTTAAGCTCTGTAACTAAGCTATAATGAAACTGTCCATCATGTTCTCGTAGAGTAATACAATTATATCAAGAGTAATGTCTACAATATTCAATTTTTTTAAATGGATAAAATCTTATGACTTCGCCAAACCGCTTTGATAATATTGGTAGTTTTTTTTATTTTTAATTTTAGATGGCGCTGGTCTTAAAAATCTTGCCGCCATTCTAGTTTACATATAAAAATATTGAATATTTTAAAATATAAAAAAACTGTGTACGTACTTAGGAATCGTTAATAAAAACCTTAGGCCTCAATAGTAATATAACATATTTAAAAGTTATTTTGATAGAAGTAAATAATGTTGTTCATAATATTTTATTTTTATAGGTGTAAAAGATGATTCAGACGACGTATCGAGTAAGAGTTGCGGCGGCGACGCGTCCGGGCTCGCCAAGAAGCAGAGGAAAGCGCGGACGGCGTTCACGGACCACCAGCTGCAGACTTTAGAGAAGTCCTTCGAGAGGCAGAAGTACCTCAGCGTGCAGGACCGCATGGAGCTCGCCGCGAAACTCGGCCTCACGGACACGCAAGTCAAGACATGGTATCAAAATAGACGGTGAGTGGATAATATTTATTACCATTATCATAAATCTCCCTACCCTTTTCCCACCTACGTAAGGTCGGGACAGCATGTACTACTCTTCCATATAATACTTATATGTACTCCATAGACTACTGTAGACCATACTGTGACTGGTTTTGGCTATAGGCTATATATTTCACGGCCGGCCGCCTGCCTGACGCCAACCTTCCTCGTGAATATGCTTATATAAGATACCTAATGTATTAACTAAAGTGATTTATTGAAATAGCACTATATACACAAAATTGTTTCAGCTCATATAAGTTCCAGTTGTATTGATTGGATTGATTCTTCCAGAAGTAAATATTTATAAGCATTAGGGTAATAAAAAAGTTAGATTACAACACGGGTATAGACTTTCGCGTTCCGGAACTTTGGTTCACATGGGATCTTGTATAAAGCGACTATTATAACCAACTCAAGCCCTAAAGTCCGCTCTCCCTTGGGGATAGTGACGGTGCCCTTTTCAAACAGACTGCGATTATTAGCGTCTCCAATCATCACACCCAGTTGCGCAGTGGATGCCACTGTTTGTAGAGGAATTTACCTACTTCTCTACATAATTTTAGATTTACTTTCATTTATTTGAATAAATAAATAAGAAAGACACATAATATATAAAAAAAATATATGCGTTTATGGTAAAAGAGCCAAGAGGTTATTAATATGAAAGAGCGAAATGAAAATTATTTAAGCCTCAGAGTGATTGACTTGTGTTTGTAAGGATTCTAATTTATGCATTAATAATCAAATTATACTTTAACACGGTAAATAGACATTAGTAAAATCTTTAAAAAAGCTAAATACTTTTTGTATTTGTAAGAAAATGACAGTTTTTTAATGGAAAAATTGCTCAGGTTCGAACTAAAGCCACCTCCCACGCAGTAATGGAATTATAAAAGTCGATACGTGTCTAAGAAAGCATCAACATTGAGTACAGTGCAATTATAGACCGCTTTCAAACGCGAACAGTTATTAACAAATCAATGGAAATGTTATGAATACATTTAAAATTTAATTGTTTTTACTCATTTTTTTTTAATATATATACCTTTAGAAGGCTTAATTAGTAAAAGAAAGCTCTCACAACCGCATTGATTGAACCTGGGATATATTGAGATAAAGGAAACAAAATAATAATAATATATTGAGATAAAAGATAGAAAAAAACTAATAATAGATTGTTTTAGAATGGGTGATCCTAATTCATCACTTTCAAAAAATAGTTGCACATCGTTCGAAATTTGATCGAGTTTCTCCCTGAAATGATCTTGCAAAAGTGAGAAAAGAACAAGGAGGTGGTGATCGTTCGGAGGATCGGAAATTTGAGGAGTGGACGAAGGGACGCTTACAATACGACGAGCTATGCCATGCTATTGTATCAGATTAATACTTTTATTATATTAACATACAATAAATAATAGTATTTAAAGTAAAACATAATAACATGCACATGTTATTATATTTTATTTTAATTATGATTTTTTACATATTAACATTTTTGGAACATCAAAACGTTAAGCACCAAATCTTACCGTTAAAACCTTTGTAGATATTCGTATAGAGTACATTATGTATAAACTCTAAGATATCTACCTGCACTTATAAAGCCTTGGTAAATTTACCAATAAAAAATCAGTACGCAGCTAGACCCTACGGCGTATGTACTTAGTTGGTTTTAACCACACAGACATAAAAGTATCGTTTTTAACATACATATGGTCATAATGGTTTGAAGCCTATATTGTAATTCTGTTTCGAGCTTGCGATTACAATAGCTGACGTTCTTTGGCCTCGCAATGAAGGTTCTGCCCTAAATGTTTGTTGTGATGATTTATTAGTATTATGCAATTTATAATTTAGTAAATTTTATTATTTTATCGGAAAACTCCGCTAATTTAAGGTTACAGCAAAAAGTGAGAAAAAGTATTTTTTTAAGAAATTGGTGTTTCCATCGGTATTACATCCATTTAAACGGTAGCTTTAATTCCGAACTGCTAAGAGGTTTTAACAGCATTTTCCGAATTTCAAATAAAACAGGAGCATAGAGTAAAAATAATGTGAACAGATTGCGAAAAGCATAAGCGAAAACTATTGTCTTTAGAATATTTACACAAGCTTCTTATCTCGATTGCTAGCCGCTGTCGCCGCAACTTAATTTTAATGTAGAATGAGTATAGAGAAATAAAAACGTTTCCCACATATCCCTATGTTAAGTCTGGATAATGTGTTTAATTTTTTAAGTGGAAAGAATTATAAAAATCGGTCCAATCGTTTCAGAATTTGTCCATTGCAATTAAATATTAAAAATATTTCGTAAACAATTTGGCAAAATGTCCTATAAATACTTTGAACTTACTTTTCAGCATAAATTTGCTTGTGTTAGAAAGTTCCTTATCACGTTAGATATCCTTAATCTTAACAACTAAAGAATTATTTTTTACATGAATTATGACAAACGTCAAAATAACGTACAATAAAGAAAATAAAAGTCTCAGCTGTGGCTTTTATAAGATTATAATATTAATAAATGTAATATACATGTAAAATCTGTTATTCTATTGAAACCGGAGATTATTTATTAATATACTTATTAGGGATGGTCTTGCCATTTGCCGAATGTAGATAAAAATATTGGTACAATCAAATGTAATAGTTTTTAAATCGCTGTAAGCTTATGAGTTTCGACAGCGGCGAGCGTTGCGTGAGATAGTCGGCGTCGTACATAGAGTGTGCTGAGTCAGCGCGACGCGATCTTACTGCTTATTGATTATTTTTGTACACTTGCACGACTTGGGTGTTAGTTGTTCTGGAGCATTAAATATGGACATTTCAATATTTCGAATGTTAGGTATTCATATCTACGCAGAATCGGAAGTTGAGTTGTAAAAAAATTTTGCATACATAATTTAGTATCTTACTAATTAGTACCATTATAACTACTACGCAGGTAAAAAAGTAAAATCCAGGACCTTGTCAAAGTTACGGGGTTGCGTTGAATTACAGCTGCAAAAGCTAATATTTGTGCCAATTTTTGGACAAGGTATTTATTTTGCGGTTCAATTGTAATTGAAATTAAAGTTACGAAAATCATGAAAACCTTATTTTGCTATAGACGACTAAACATTAATATTAATCATTGTTAGGTATTTAACAAAGTATTAACAGTTTAAAAATTTAACCAAAATTTACGAACTTGCAAACACTGTCTTGCCTCGTTGTGACCAACGAATTTATAGAACGAATTACCTACATTATAATTTATAAAATTCAAGTTTTAATATTAAGCTTTACATTCTCCTAAATAATATTAGGTTGTTTAATATAAGCTCCTTGTTAAGATGTTCTGTCGGCGACTGTACCCGGCGGTGATTTCAAAAACAAACGTTCGTAATTAGGCTTCTGCTTGCCGCCGACCGACACCACCTTTAAACGTTAATAAAAAACTACAGTAGTAAAAAAAAAAACGACTACCTATAGTAATTTCGTACCAATTCCACGCCTTTTTATTTCCTCGTATTATTTTAATTGATTCGTTTGATCATTTTCAGATTTATTGATATTTACTTTGAGTAAAACGTAGTACTGTAAACGCCTTCTTACCTAACTGAGGTAGGCAGAAGTAGTAATTCGCTTTTCATAATTCTCTTGTGCAAAACATCGTTTTCTACAATTTGCACTATCGTTACATAAATGCCAACTCCCGTTATATTTGTACTGTTGTAAAATTTCTCTTAGTCTACCTCATTTTTGGTTTACATTTTTGGACATAAGACTTTGTGTTTAAAACTTGATCGTAAAAGTACAGTATTGATCAAGAAATAAATATCATAGTGATTACATTGCGGGTATAAGCGTGTCATGAAATTAATTTTCCATCAGCGACAGTTGCGAGCCGCACACGACGCCGCGGCCGCTGTGAGTCTCCCGCCCCGTCTGCTTTTTTTACACGTCGACGCTTTTTGCCGCGCTTTTTGTTGGTTTTCTATAATTTCGGTTAAACTAATGTTTGTACTTCGATTTTTCGGTTCGTGAAAGAGTGTGAAATTGCAGTTAATTGAACGAAGCAACGACTTTTATATTTTGGTGCACTTTCTGTTGGTTCATCGGTGCCACCTAAATGGGAACGAGGAAAAAATACTAGGTGTTAATAAATGGTGTTTAAGATAAAAGGTTTTTTCCATACCTACTTACGTCAAAAACTCTTTTGCTTTTAATTGGACGCAGATAATTTGTAATAATTACAGTCACGCCATTTGCCTTTCGAGTTATTATAAATATAAATAATTACCTACGTAGGTAGCGCATATTACTTCTCTTAATTGGTTATGTTTTGTTTCTTTTTGAATAATTTAAATTTAAAAGTTTTTATGTTTACGACCTAAAATAACATCAAATATTTTATAAAATTATCAACAAAAACAGCGATGGTTAATAAAAATACTTTATAACAGCTAAGATAAATGATCAGGTTTTTACAAAAATATTTCTTAATTGAAGAAGCACAGAATACTTACAACTCGTTACTGGTCACAAAATTTTAATCCAACAACAGCAGTAGCAGGAAAGTCCTACACTATGTAATATGCAATCTTAGAATTCGATTTACCTTAAGGACTAATAGTCAGAATTTTCTTGAATCAGGAACAGCATTTAAGTCTCACAGACAGAGACAGCGCGAAAAGGTTGTATTGTGTATCATCTGTGTGTACGTGTGAAATGGCCGTCGGTGGCTCTCTGGTTCCAGCAAAGCCTGCAAGTCACTGCCGGTGCGGCGCCGCGCCCGCCCATTCATTACGCTCTCCGCCGACTCTAAATTTGATACTTTTTACGACTTATCTGGCCTATGTGTTTGCTTCATTGTTTCCGACCACTGAGTTTTTGAGCGATAAGCTTTGATAGTTTTTGTACTTATACATATATGTGTTAGCAAATTTCGAGCTTGAAAGTTGAGATAGTACTCTGTATTAGAAATGTGGTGTTGTCGGCATTTTTTTTTTTAAATTAATAGTAAAATTCAAATATCTCATCTACAAAAGCTACAACTACACAACGCTACAACTACAAATTTTAATTTCCATATAACAATCTAAAATGTTTTTGAATATATTCGTAATGTGAGTGTTATCATAGACTAAGGGGTCGTAATTCCTTTTAAAATGCAAAGCTTTAATAACTAATTAAAAGAGGTTTATGGCAAAATAGCTGAAAATGTTATTAGGTAAACAGGGGAAGAGAAATGCTACTCTATACCTTTTTAATGACTTTCTATCAACTTTTAAGTTGATAGAAAATAGTTGTAAAAAGTTGATTGCAATTTATAAAAATTAAACATTACAAATTATAAACATTGGCAGCAACAAAGCTACGAAGCAATCATTTCGTATGATAACACAAACACGATTGAGTTTCTACGCGTTGCTTCCACTCAATTTGGACAGGCATTAAGTCCTGTACGGCAGTCGACTGTGTCCAGCCATAAATTCGTAATAGGCCGGGGGCTGTCGGCGCGGCGTTTATCGACGTTTAGTCGGCGACGTGCAATCCGCGACCATTACCTAATGGCGCATTCTGTAATGACACACGGCCGAACGCCTCGAATATTCCGCCGTAGTGTTGTGCGACACTCTCGACAAGAATCGATTTCGATTGTTGTCAATCGATTTATCATTACGAAAATTCACATTAAAACTTGCGATCGATGTTTAGCGATTCACCGATTCCTGATTTACCTTTGTAATATAAGCTCTTTGAAGAAATAAGTAGGTAATTTATCTTTGTTTATTTGTTAAGTTGTTAATATGATAATTAACTTATTCCGTTATCACAGACAAAGCGAATAAAGCTTGACAAGGCTAAACAAAATAGCTTGTTAGACAACGAAATTGACAACCCTATGGTGAAGAAATTTATTTCTTCCCGCCGTACTGGCCACATCAGTTTACCTATTCTGCTACTAGCAATCATGCTAAGGCAAAATGCTCAGCCTAATGCACGCTGATTCGACATGATCCCGGGTCTTAATAGCTTCAATGAAATCACATTAATCTCTGTCGGGTGTAAGTACAGTTCATTCATTTACTTTAATAATGCTTTTCTTCGTAAGGAATAATGCTGGTATTATAAGGGCACCTGTAGCTACGCTATACAGTCGTGTAATCTATTTTTTAAATTAAATTTGTAGGCACGCGTTAAGACGCTCTACGATGTTAAATTATTCTACGTGTTATCCCTTTTCAATACATACACATATTATCTTAATCCTTAAATACAATTTTACTCAGTAAGAACTTCTCCTCTAACAATTGTTGCATATGTTATTATGTAGCACATAAAAATATAACACATTCTAATCGGATGATAGAATAAATTTTAAGACATATGAGACCATCATAATTCAAAAAATCGTCACAATCTAACCGAAAATGCTCTTCTTATTCAGAAATTACAATAACTTTGCATACTACAATAATTCAATATCTTAAAAATTATGCGTTTATTTTATTTGAGAGCGTTTGTTGAAAACATCTTTCGGCATTTATAAAATTATTCAGATGTGACCTTTTTAATGACATTAAAGATCTTTTTAAATGTATTGTTATCGTGTAAAAGATAGGACATTTTTTACTTCTATTCTTGAAACTTAGAATTCACTAAGTGTGACTACACACTAATGATATAATGTCGGGGTTCCGCAATGAACTACCGAGAAGCAGACTAATCGGCCTCAGCGAACCCTTCCAAATTACACCTCCGCAAAGACACGGGAATCGAAGCAAGGTCGCGCAGGTCGCCTGGCTTATCATTTACGCGCTAATCATAATACTGCAAATGCCATTTCAGATTCGGACGAGTTTAATAGCATACTATGCGGCCGTTTAATTCACAACTAGTGATTTGAGGGAGCCAAGTTCGGATTATGAGGCAATTTAATGTTTGAGAGCTCTGTGACTTGGCATTAGGCGCCAGACAAGCCATATATGTTTTAAATGTCAAAATAAAAGTATTACTTTGTCGATTTGATTAGATGACATCATAATTGACCGAGTAATTTTTTGCCTTCTAAATTCCAATACATCAAGCGCATTACGATAATAATATAAGCACAATAAATATGCCAACCTTCTAAATAAAGATGTTCAAACTTTGACTATTAGAACACTCGTCGTCCTGAAACTTTTCAAGCGGAGTACAAATAATGTTCCACAAAGCTCAAATTGGGCCGAGCTGCTCGAATCGAAAACGTCGCAAGCGTCCGCAACGCCGCATTCTGTTCGGATCGATGAGAGTGCCGGTGCTCTCTTTGTTCGTCGTCTATACAAGCCGAATTCGCATCACGTAGTCGAAAAACACAAATCGAGATAAACAACCCCCCCCCCTCGGAGAGGTCGTAAGCGGGGACGTTTTAGCGCACCATTTTAGTCTTTATCAACGGCAGTTAAAGCTTGTTTTCGGTCGAGCCATTTCGGACTACAATTGAATCAGTTCACGCAGCATCAAATCACTAAACCACTGGGCGGAGCGAGCGCAGACTCCGCCGGGGCGCGGGGTGCTGGGTGCGAAGGACAGAGACGGACGAAACCAGCTTTCACGATGCGCCGCCGACGTCGGAATGAGAAGAAGGTAGCGAGACGCCTCGAGACGACGGCGGGCCGCATTCGAGTGTTACCCGAGAGCTTTTTGTCCGTGCCCCGCAGCGTTAATAAAAAGAATAGTGTCACTGAGCAGATTGCCTCTCATTCAGCACTCGACAATTAAATAAGTGGTGTCGAATGTTCGCCGCTCGGAATGAGCCGTCATAATACAAGATTAATGCGTACCGACGCTTTCCATCGATCAATTGTCAGCTACTGATAATTATAGAGCCGATCCTATTGAAATAAAATATTAACACTTGACTTTTAACAGTCTAAAAGTAATGCACACATTAAATTATACATTTTGAATAATAAAGCTTTATTAAGAGTGTAGCTATAACCAAATAGGATTATCGCATAGTAAGAAATAATAAGAAAAGTTAGTTACCTACGCATCGTAGGTTCCCACCGATTATATACTTATTGGCAACTGATTACATCAAATTAGAAAAGATCAAATCTAATGAGTGTTTCAGTGATTGGCAGATTACGGCACTATGAAGCTATAACACGATCCTTAGTTAACCCCATCTCATATCATCGTATATTGACAGTATCCGTCGAAATCAAAATAGGTATATTGGAATATTTTTGTATCTGATTCATGTGATGCCTAATTCGAAAATGTCATTCATATTTCGTCCAATAGTAAAGTATCTCACTTCAATTCGTTGCTTAGCTAAAAGGATTTAAAGTATTTGGCATTGTTTTGTTATTATTGTTATTTTTCTGCTATGCTTACCTCTAAATTTGTGCATGACGTCGATGTACTACGTTTGTTCTGAATAATATAGACTTCGTCAAAGAACTGGCGTTGCTGATATCAATCTATGTAGTCATTACGAGTATACACCCGTAATGACTACATAGATTTTCTTCTATATTACAATTTCGATAAACGAAAATTTATTGTTGTTATACATATAATCAAACATTAACAATGTAATTATATATAAAATTGTACCTAAAAATACAGGGATATTCAAAATAAATATATTGTAAACGTAATGTAAAGGCAATTACGATACAAGGGGGATGTAAATTGTATTGAGTCGGAGAGCAATGATAGATCTAATAATACCGCATCAGATGAATAACAAAACAGTCCCAACTCCCCCTCATTTACATTTAATAAAATTAAATGATCCATTTACAGAAATTAATTAACGAGATAACCACTGAAGCGTCTGCTAACAGCCGCAACCCCACGGAACGACGCGAACTTACAATGGGCCCCGCGTAACAATAATACCGGCAATGATAATGCGCCTCGTAACAACTCCCTTCAAATTAATAAAAACTTCCATTCGATGACAATAACAGACCACTTGGAGAAACTAAATTAAAAATAGTGCAGATTAAAAACGAAATTAAATTTTAAAATATGTGGTATTATATGCCACACTCCATATTTGATTTGTTTTATTTATAATTTTATTTATTCGCTTTATTTTTAAGACAGATAGCTCTACTTTTTCGAAACTATGTACATCTGTTTTGATTACTCAGCTATCAGAAAGTAGCCACCATTGCCGTTTTGTTCGTTACCACTGTTGCCTGCGTAAACCAGAATCGCCAGAAGACTTTCCCATCAGCACTCAACCTCATAGCAAACTTATGAAAAAACTCAATTCTAGATTCATAACTAACAATTCAAATACTTTTCGTTAGACTTTTTAAGTTAGGCCACTTTGGTACTACTTAGATTCGTTATTGATCGCGCTAATGTTATTAAAGAAACAATCTTAATGCTCTATAAATAAAGATGAATGACGCGTGCTTAACGCATTACTTGCGAAATCCACAAACTTTCGGTTAAATCACTTCTCCAGGACGATTAAATGGATAATTTAAAAAAAAATCAACGACATCCCGAAGCAATATCTCGTAATGTCGTATACATTTCGGTTCACCCTTTCGGAGTGAATCAAATAAATCAAATTAAAGTACTCGACAACGCTCCGATGAACACACGAGCGCCCAAGACGTTTTGTCAAATTTATTATTTTATTTATTTTTTTTTTTATTAGTCATCGCATTGTGGTTATCTTTATTGTACTGTCGAGTGGCCTGTGACAAATTTGATGACGATTGGGGGTCACAAGCTGCGGGGCGAGTGATCTATGTCCTTGGGGTCCGTAAACGATAGTTTAGAGTATTTTACTGAACATTTCAATTTGCAATGTGGTTTTGTAAAGTTTTTGTGTGTACTGTATTTGTAGCGACAACGATTTATTTCTTTTTCAACGGCCTTCCGTTATTACTGTTATCTATGAAAAATAGATACTAAAAATTATGAATATTAATTTATTTGTTACACTAATATCAAACCATTTAAACTTCCTAATCTGCCATCTTCTACCGAAGTTCAGGATCATTACGACAATTTGGATTTTTGATTATAGCCAAGACAATTTTCCATACCACGTAATTGTAGCTAGCTAATGTCTCAAAATTTTTAATATTATTTTAAGACAATGCATTTTTTTAAAACCGTTTTTTTTTCCAATAGGACAAAATGGAAGCGGCAAACGGCGGTTGGCCTGGAATTACTGGCAGAAGCCGGCAACTATGCGGCTTTCCAGCGACTGTACGGCGGGTACTGGGCTGGCGTGCCAGCGTACCCCACGCAGCCGGCACCCGCCGCCGCCGACCTGTACTACAGGCAAGCCGCAGCCACCGCTGCAGCGGCTGCCTCGGCCACCGCGGCTAACACCCTGCAGAAACCTTTGCCTTACAGGTAAACATCATCACTATAAATCAATGCTACTCTATCTTTAAGATTAAGGGCATGATGGAGTAGAAAAGGAAAAGGGTAGGAGGAGGAGGGAACAAGATCCTTTCTTGAAAAGCCTGCAGCCAACTTCATATTAATACATTTCAAGATTGTATTCTGAGAGATTGTTGTATTTCCTCCGGTTGGACCTACCGCTCTTAAAAAGCTGTAAAATGAGCTTCAATTAGGCTTCTACAACAAGCTGCAACAAGTCATTCTGAGCCATCCGCTTGGGACATTTTGCATACGATATGTTTATCTCTTCTTTATCTATTGCTAGGACAAGTAACGAATAATTCAGATTTTTTTCTATCACGTTGTATGTAAAATGTGAAAGACGAACGAAAAAAATTATATTACCCTATTTTTTTCAGGTTATACCCTGGTGCGCCGCTTGGTGGTGTGCCGCCTCTAGGCCTCGGTCTGCCTGGTCCCTCAGCCCACTTGGGTTCCCTCGGAGCGCCAGGGCTGGGGGCTCTAGGCTATTACGCTCAGGCCCGGCGCTCCCCTTCTCCGGACCTCGACCCCGGCAGTCCGGCGCCCCCGCCGCGCTCCCCTCACGAAGCCTCGTTGGAAAGACGCTCCGATGACGAAGATGATGATGAACCTATTCACGTCTAATGCCAGTGAAAGCAAAGACTTTGAAACCTTATTTAAAATGTTGGAAAATCGTAATAATTGTGACATGGACACAAGTATATACGTAGTTATAATGAAACGATTAAGTGAAGTGAATGGACAATTGAGCAAGGTCTCCCTTGTGAAATTCGTGGTTCGGTTAAACTTGTGAACTGGTTATGGTTTATAGAGACACACATGTTGATTTGCACAGAAATATTCGAAATCCTCACAACGTATTAGAAAAAAAAAAAGAATGATTTCTCAGTCACCACGTCACCGAGATGATTGTGAAGTGTGGACTCAGGTCCATTATTATGTGATATTATAAGCCGAGACTCGTATTAAGTAGACGTAAGTAATTATGTGTAATATAAATATAATTGAAATCGATGTCGTGTAACTATTAGGAGTATAACGCTTTGTAATTTAGTAGACTTCGTGCGACACATTAACAACCCAAATTACATATATAAAACGGCGGCGCGTTTCGCAATGTTTTACTATAGAGAAAAAAAAAACAACTGGTTGTTAGGATATATATATTCATAAGCCAAACAATATTATTTCTACGCTTTGAGCACAAACAAATTAAAATATTCTAGTGGAAAACGTGTAACAAATCTGAATTAGCAATTATCTTACACATATGTACATAGGAGTATATACAAAAAATCCGCTTCCGTTTTAAATTACATTAATCCATTTTATGTCTATCTATTTATTGCTGTGAAATCTAAACAGTCGAATGTTTTTATAATCTTCATACTTTATGTAGGTTACACTTGCAGTACATTGCTTGTGAATCTGATTCGTTAAAAGTTTCAAATTCTAGTATTACAGCAAATCAAATCTTAAATATGTCTCTACATTTTATAAATGAAGTCAAAATTAGCTGACTTTGTTTTAAAAACATTAGAAACTACATACAAAGATATTTAATAAATATTTCAAATATTGAAATAAAAAGTTTAACAGTTTTCTTCGGGCCTCTGAGAACTAAATATTAATAATTGTATGAGTAAGTACTTGTTGCTAAAATTATAAAATTTGACAATTGTGCAAAGAAACTATGTATTATAATATAAATATATAACTATTGCATTATATATTTACCGTTAGTATTAAATACACAACCGTAATATTGTAGGTATAAAGCGATGTACCTAAATCTATTATACTTATATGGCGATGTATGTAATTAAGCAAACCGAAATGTGGCATTTCATGTCCATAGATTTTGTGGTGTTTTGTAATTAAAATGTTGTCAATTAAATGCACTTTAGTTTTTCTTCATTTGCCTCAACTTAAAAATAGCTAAGAGTGCGCGAGATCTATAAGGAAGGGCCAAAAATATACCATGAAATTATTTCGAAATATAATAATTGGATTGTTTAATTTGTTATTACAATACTTATAATTACGTGTACACTATCCGTGTAATAACAATTCTTCAAAGATTCCACAATCTATATAACAACTACAAATTACAAACCAATGCTAAACATTTCTGCGTATTGCTTGAAGGTTAATGCTCTTACGAGCTTTACCTTAAAAAATATTTTTCATAGGGCGGCGCTTCGTTTGTCTCTTCATTCGCAATACATGAATTTTTATCATAGATAAATATTTAATTGGTTAAATTCTAGTCCTCTTCCCCTTCCCACCCTAAAAAGGAATCATTTGCTTGCTGCAGATGCCTATGGGTAGCGGTAACTTAACATCGCGTGACCTGCCCACTCGTTTGCCACCTTCTTACATAAAAATACGTATTTGCGTTGAGTAATGAAAGCGAACAAACATCAAACAAACAAATAAGTTAGCCAACAAGGCTATTAATAGTGGGATCATTTAACAAGTGGATGTACATAAATATGCGTATAAGCAATCCATTTGGGCGGTTAACAGCTGTAACAAATACCTGAAAGTAGCCGAAGCTCTCCGACTAACTCTACCTAGTCACGCAATGCCACGTTAATAGGACCGTGTTAAATTGTGTGTTGTATCTCCATTTGCGACCGCCGCGTTGTTGCTGGCTCGCGAAGCCCTAGCTACTGTGCTGTACTCTACATTACGACTGCAGCTTTGTTGCTCAATCGTTGCGCGGAATCTGCGCTCGCGATCGACTCGCTAACGTTGTCTACTGACCGCGCACGGAACTGTTATTACCGAGAATACGATCTCACGATTGATTTGCGATCGCAATTTGCATGCTCTTTAATGATTATGTATGTATATATACTCGATGTGGAAAACAAATCTCTTATAGACAAATATTTACACGTAGAAGTGTTAAGGTTGAAAAAAATGTTTAAACTGCTATTATATCGATTTGCATAGAATTGTTGTTTCTTGACAACATTAACGATTAATTTTAAGCTTTAATGATATTGCGCAAATGAGAACTGCGCTTCCCTTTTTATTCTGATTGACTTTATCTTCAAAAAACTATGTCTTAAATGCATTAGAGAGCCTATTCTATGGATTTAAATTGAGAACATCATTCATAATTACTAAAATTATATAACGTTAAAATATTTCTTTTTTCAGAGAAGACGTTTTAACGCCAGTGGAGCAAACCGGCGTTAAAACGTCTTCAAATCAAAAACAAAACCGACTTCAAATTGGTATAATTAATCCATTTTTTAGGGGTAAGAATTAGAAAAGTCTTCATTTACAATTAGTGGTCATGGTAATGTTGATCATAACTTTTTGACACATTTTTTTATAGAATGAGGGGACAAACGAGGAGGGGGTCGCTTAACATTAAGTGAACTGATAAGTGATCAGAGGAACTGCAGATGCGTTGCCGGCCTTTAAGGAAATTACACTCTCTTCTTGAAGATCCCGAAGTCGTATTGGTTTGGAAATACCGCTATGGACTTATCATTCCGCAAGACGGCTGTGCGAGGCAAGAAGTTCCGCGAAAAAGGCACGGTTGTGGAATGCCAGCCATCGAGGTGGTGGGGATAATATCTGGAGCTCTGTCGTGTTATTCGACAACGAAACCCAGCACAGGAATTGTTCCAAATTATTCTTCAGCACACTCCCCATATAATAGTCATAGAATACCTAACTAGAAAATTCAAAAAGACGCGACGTCTCTGCGCAATGTCAAAGGATTTAGCCGATTACTAAGAACTCGGTCGTTGAAGAGAAGAGTCGCTCTCCATTGTATCCTGGTAGAAGAAGAAGCTGGTATATGGAGCAAGAAGTATTCCATGTGAGGCCGAACTTGTGCCTTATACAGATGAAGGCTGTGGCCTGACTAGAAATACTGTTTCGCCCTGCTGAGCACAACAAGCTTTGTCTTCCTAAGATTTTTTCCGAAGATTACCGAGAGAATCCGTACTGACGATCGCTAATCAGCTGGTGCTCATCTAGGTACCTCATGAGCTGGCAGTTGATGGTCATTTCCATTACTTTCGAGAACAAAGAGGTATAATGGCTATAGGCCTGTAGTTGAACGGATCTGAGCTGTCGTCTTTCTTCGGGTTTGGGTGGATATTATCTATTATTGAAGTTAATATACGCAGAATCAAATTACAAAAAAAAATCAACTACAAAAATAAGAAACGAACGCGTGCGAAGCCGCGGCCAACCTAGTTTTATTTAAATGTCATTTATAGTTAGGCTATGTCTCCTTACATATCTATAAAGCCCAAACAGGGCTTGTCTTAAATCTACCAATATGTAAATTTTCGGTATATCTCCGCACCCAAGGTTCAATGACATTCAAAATTAAATAGGATCCACTTGCAAATATTCCCTTTCGAACAATTTTTTTTAAATCGGTTTATAAATGACTACGCTCTGAGGTAACAAGCATAAAATAATACCACCGTATTGGAAACCTCTTTTTTTGGAAGTCGGTTAATAATTAGTAAGAATTTTTCAATGAATCGGCAAGGTTCATGTTTGTCGTTCATGATTAGTTCTTTTATTTCTATTATAGTGTAAATGTAGAGCGAACTAAACATTATTATATTCTTTCTCAACAGTCATGGTCACCATTTTGGATTCCTTGAAACAAATTCACCTCGTTTTCACATTTCCACAATCGTTACTCACGAAAGTTGTAGTTGGGGCTTTTCTTGGATTTCCTTTTGAAGGTTTTAAGTGTGCATAAAACCTATTTAAAAAGTAATCAGTCAGCGGTCGCTGATTGCTCGCAAGGCACGCCACCGACCGTGTTCACAAAACGGAGCAATTAACAACACCCACCCCCCGCGCCCGAGCTTGCCACTAGTTCCGCTCCCCTTCCACAATGCCCACGCCGCTGCTGATCTAATCGCAAAACGTCCGTTTTCTAGAATCGCCTTCACAAACTATTGCGTGTTTTATCACGCGGGGTACAGCCCCCGTAATCGATGGGGTAATTTTTGACGACTTGAAAATTTGAGGACCCACCAAATCAACTGCGTATACGATTACGATTACGATGATTACGAGTATAAGATTGCTTTGGTCTTACGGGCCTGGGACAGGATGATCAAGGAGACCGCTAATAATGTAATACTCGAAGGACACAATACGGCCAATGTTCTGCAATAGATTGTCGCAGGTGTTTGTGTGTGATTGTGGTGGTGTTTCATTTTTTATATACACTTAGATTTGAATGACTTCAAGTTTTCATACGTAGCATGCAAATATATTACATTGCTTAGTCTATTAAAAAGTTCAAGTTTTGCCAGAAAGCATGATTTCATACGATCTCGATCATTTAAATATGTCCCGCAAAATTGTTGTCATTGTTACTCTTCTAACATTGTAATGAATCTAAATAATGTTTTCATGAGACTAGTTATGTCCTAATTTCAAAATAAATGATTCATAAATTATGTCTACTCTTTCCACTTCCTTTTCAAACTCCATTGGAACAAACATTTACAAAAGGTATTAAATTCATTCTATTCGACCGTTATCGTTCATCATTCAGTTGCACGAGACTTTGGAATTATTAAGTCGTATTGCAACCGTGAAACATTCCTTAAACATGAAGATCTATAAAGACAGGTTTTCGATGTGCCACAAGTAAGACAATACAAGGTGATTGCACCTATTACTGAGTACTATTATACGTAAAAAGCGAAACAAGCGGTTAACACGCGAGACACCGCTGCCAAATGAATATTAATGCTGTTTAAACGTTCTTTAATCACGACCAACATGTATGCTTTTTATGGACTTACAACATTTTTGCCTTATGTGTATGCAACTCTTCTAAAATTCTAGGAAACGTATAACTACGTCGTTATGTAGCTATCTTACATATTGGCCGTAGAATTGTAAACTTAATTGGCAGTAGCCAGGGCACATTGTTATTAGAACTGACGCCTGATGGGGCTGAAGGCTCAAAAATAACGGCCACGGATAGGAACGATACAGCAACTAAGGCTCGCGTAAGATTACTCGAGGATCGGGTCAAAGCAAAGTTGCCTAATACAAATAATTACCCAAAGTAACCATTTCGTGGAAAAACCTCAAGTTTGACATCATGTAATTACAAAAATGTTGTAAAAGAAAACATTTCCTTTGAATAATTATTTTCTTTTATTATATTTGCCCAGATAGGTCACCATTGTGAATATTATAAAGATTAAATGTGACTTATAAAGGAGTTCAAAAAAATGAAAAAAAATTCAATGCGCTTATATTTTATATGATTACCACAGAACTTCGTCAATTATGAACCGATTTAATTTTATTGTTGGAAAGAGGACATTTTTAAGGTTTCCATTTAAGTGTCATTCGACCTTGGGTTATAAAGATATACCGAAAATTGACATATTGGTGGAATAAAGACAAGTCTTGTTTGGATTTATTTGATATATATATATATATATGAAGTAAACAAATTTCAAGCCAGTTTTTTTTTACAAAAAGTTATAGAAAATTAAACGATTAATACAAATAATATAGAATTGACGATTTGTCCCAAAAAAAAACCTTTCCAAAAAAAGTTTTCCAAAAATAACTTCCTTGTGTTGTAATCCGCTTTATAAGACGGATTATTTAACTGAGTTATTGTTTCCTATAATTTCGCATGCCTAGCATTTTATTGAGTGTGCTGTTTCCTGCATTTAATATAACTTGACTGTTTATCGGGGCAATTAATTTTTGTTCTTGTATATTATTATTCATTAATTAAAGAATATTTTACATTATTACAGTAACCAAATGATCATTTAAATGCGTAACGCATTCCTTGTGAGTACTATATGTTTGAACATTATTTATGAAAGATATAATTTTGTGGATAAAATTTGAAATATGTTCTGAGCATACAATTAAGTTGGTAATACAATAGCTTTATATTAGGTAGTTTATTTATTTTATTTAGTTAATTAAATTAGCAGTGATAAGGAACAGTGGTCTAAAATAACCGAAATATTGTAGTTCCAGCTGATATTAGAGCTTCTCCTTAGGGTAAGGGTTAATAATCATTGTGTTTTGAGTTGTAGTAAAACACCCCCACCCTTGTTATTTTGAAGGCTTGTTAAGCTTAGAGTCAGTAGAACCTCTAGTACTATTATTTTTTTCTCGTGTGAACGAATTTTCATTTTTTTTGCCTTAAAGAGACATTTGCGGCACGTAATCTAAGCCATTTACTAGCTTATAGTATATGTAATAAGCCAACCTTAGGTTATAAGATACATTTATATAAAAGTTGACCTCATACAAACACCTCGATTGTCTATCTTTAGCTTATATGTATAAGCTAAGCTAAAGATACATATACATACATACATACATACATACATACACACACATATATATATATATATATATATATA
>DWLR01000882.1:0-21348 GCA_018246295.1 Papilio alexanor hazarajatica | reverse complement strand
TATGTGTTCTGCATGGTATATATTTTTGTGAAAGTTGTATAATTTTTGTAAAAATATGTAATAAATAAATAAATAAATAAATAAACAGGCAATACAAGCAAAACTTAACTGAAAATTTTAGACAAAAACTGAACGAATACTAAAAACAAGTTAACCAACATTTTTGACCTGGACTGCACATAGACAAGAATGTACAGCCCGTGAGGCAACTGCGGGTACAAAAAAGCGCGCGCGTGGTGTGCCCCGCCGCCGCGCCCATTAGCGTCTTGCTGCTACCAAAATTGTGTTCTGCGCATCAACTCATACGATATTCCGAGCAGTCGTTAAGTTTGATTCGATCGATACAGGGCTACACTTCTAACAGCGATAATTGCTTTTATTCTATTCGAAGACCTATTATCACAGAATAAGTTGAGAGGACGCAAGAACTATAATTCACATTGCACATTTCTCAACAACATAAATAAAGATGTTTTTTTATGTTATAGTCTACTTTTAGTAATTGACTGTAATATGTCAGTTAGTTAAATTAATCGTCTGTTGCATCCGAGCGACAAACAAGTCTATCTCGTTTTAATATGCGCATACTAAACATAGACACTAATTGTTATTACGAAAGTTATGTGAAGGAATATATAGATATTGAGCTTTGTGCGTTGATATTTGTTTTACATAAATATCAGTACATAGTATTGTCGACACATATGCCGGATTAAGATTTACGCAAGGTTTTTCGATTACTTAATTTATTTATCAAAATTAGTATTAATCCATATACTTTAGTACATTGTATGCATTACACAAGCATGCGGCGTTGCTCACACCGCCGCAACAGCCAGGCGCCGGCTTGGGACAAGCGTACAGTCGCGCACAAAAGGCGCGCGCGACATTTGCGCGTGAGTCAGCAGGCGCGCGCGCACTCTCACAGCGAGCGCGGTGGCAGCTGGCAGTCGGCACTATATTTCGGAAGTACAGCAATCCACGCACCCATTCACAACACGAGTCATTAGCATGCGTTATACATGTCGCTACGAATCCAATGACGTATAACTAATGTATGATTACGTGTGTTTGTTTTTATCACGTCTTCAGATTACAAAGTTGATTAATAACTGTAATTATAACCATTGCAAAGTCAGTGAACTCACACCCGAATCCAGAGAGTAAAACGACAGTAGACCTCCGCTTTGTCCTAACTATTCCTTCATTTTACCTTCTCTTGATAAGACTTTAAGTTCTTTTGGCATTGCCTTACTTTATACTTTAATAATTTGTTACAACGTTCTCCTTAGATTTCTTTAATTTACGACGAGACTATTAATAATTTAGGAAAGTTAGAAAAATAATTATATGTATATTTCCTCATTGGAGGACGAGTGTCAGCGCTTTTGTTGCTGAACACACAGTGCCGTGTCCTCCATTGAAGTGAGACAATTTTGAATCTCGTCGCCCTTCTACTGGACAAGCCTTATAAATGAAAAGTCTGCAATAACATGGAAACATCTTCTAAATCAAATACTGCTTTTCTGTAACAAAGCCCCTAGTTTCAAGATACGGGTTAAATTACCTACTTTAAGAAGTGTTTGTATCATTTATATACAATTTCCTTACGTTCGCGACATTTATCGTCAATAGCTTTTAATCTGCTTAAATTGTTTAATTTCACTTTCTGCGATTATCATGCGACGTTGACTGTAAGTACACAATTTGTTGTATTGTCAACAAAGTGGAGCCGCCTAAACCGTAAGTGGTTCAAACTGCAATAAAGCACTACTTTACTTTTTTTAGACTAGGCAGATTTTTTAGGATAACTGTATAATTCAAATTTTGAATATTTTCCAAAATAAATCGCTTGCAAACATTCTATACCATCTTAAAATTTAAAAAAAAAAATCAAATTTTTAACATTATGAGTAATTATACTTTTAAAAGATATCATATATATCATATATTAAAATTTTCATTATATATCAACGTATAAAACTAAATACAAGACCGTATAGTTACTGAGGTAGGCTAGTGCAAGAAAACTCAAGTCTTTTGGAAACCCTTTTCACTATATTTGGGTCAACGTGTCGGCAAGCCGGCGCTTATGGAAGCTTTCGGGTGAATCAATAGCTGGCTGTGTCCAGGTTTCCCCTTATGTATTAGACCTAGAAACTCCAATTAAAATAATTTACAACATTAAAAACAAAACAATTGTTGAGTAAAATGAGTTATAATGACTTTGATATAAAATATATATACAGCGTTAAATATGAAAGAAATAAGCGATCGTGAAAGAAACAGGTTTCCTACCAACAGAACTCAACGTTGACACGACGTCAATATCCTTACGAATCGATACAGTTTTGCAAGAGGCGAGGGTAGGGTTTTGCGACACACGCTCTCGTCGCGACGCGGCCGGTGGCGCTTGGAGTTGACCTTAACTAACTTAACGTTCAGTGATACATTGCTAGAGATTGTAGCTTAAATTGCTGTGTTAGAAGAAATTTGTCAACGGAGGAGAAGTCGTGCTACTATCATGAACTTTAAATTAATTTAAAGGTAACAATAAAATCACGTGCAGACAGCCAAGTCCCCGATGATCTCACGCTTCGCCCCCTCCGTCCTCAAATATCATTGTCTGCGCTTTTCCCATGCAACTGAAGGCCATCTGCAATCTGTTAACATGTTTATACTACATCGCAAATTTATGCTCGTAACTCAAATACTATGTGACGTCATTGTAATATCAGTACACTTGACGCGGCCGCTCGGTCGCACGATATTATTTAAAACCGCAGCGTCAGAACACGAACCCGAGAACACGTATAGGTCCTCGAATCTGTTCTAATTACGCTCAAACGCGACACTTGCGACAAAATTAACACGAAGTTCACAAATACACAGACTTGTTTATGAACTGCAAGTCGGATTAAAAGCTTTTTACCTATGTAAACGTATTAAGCAGAAATATAGTAATAATGCCTTGCTTGTAATTTCCTTTATTAAGGAAGAATAATCCCAATCGCCAATAAAGCTAAACCTACGCTTAACCTTCAGCTTAATCATACTCTTATAAGATGATTTATAATATTGTAATAGTAAAAATGACCGACGGAAGCCGAGGCTGTGAACCCACGCATTCGTGCGGTGCCAAGAAATTTTGTTGGCCCTCACCTGGCGTCATTAACACGGAAGCACAAACTAATAGATTTTAGAAAACGCCAGAACACTTTATCAAGTTTAGTGTAATTTCAAAAGTTTATACAGACATCATTCATACGATAAAAGTGATAAGGTTGCGAAATGTTAGTAACTTCTCTGTGTAATTTAACAGTTGTTGTCGAAGTATCTATTGTGAATTTTTACAATTTTTAGTTCCGATATTCTATAAAGTATATCAAATAAGCTATATTCTTCGCATAATTTTGAACATTACAAGATGGGACAGCACTTTAATCACCATGTAAGATACATGTGTATGGTAATTATTTTCTATGTTTTTAATAGTAAACAACAATAAGATCTGAAAACGAATACACGAAGTGTGAAGCCTACTTTGATCACCAGTTTTGGTAAACGGGAGCGCGCGACAGTTTCGGAGACGGCGGGTGTCGCCCACCGCGCACTGAGTCACGCCGCAGCAGACCTTCGCAAGAGGCAAGGTCTCACTCCCAGCTCTCGGCTGAGGACACGCTTAGTTCTACTCACTTTTGTGTGACTCATGCCAATTGCTAATTTACGCTAAGTTAACACCGTTTAATACCAATAACATGTATTATGTAACTAAGGTTTTATTTGGTTTATGCGGTGGATGCAAAGTAATTGCTGTAATAGACCCGAAAATCAGTAAACGCTGAGTTGTATTGTACGTCTGTGAAGCTTCATCGCAGTTGTGCTCACAGCACGCTACATTATTGGACACAAGCGACCTTCAGGATCATTATTTTAACGTATGTTCTTACAGGCTGGCCAGAGGTCCATGTTTATATCCCGCGCGCGCAGTCGACACATTTGATGTGCGATTGTCAACTGACGTACGGCGATCGTGTTAGTAGAACAATACATACTCATCGTCATATTCGACGCAGTATGGCGCGCGTAGGCAACCGCAAATGCGAAGCCCATCTTTCAAGGTGTTATTGTAGATATGTTTATGGGAGATTGGGCAAACGAACAAGCAGCGAACAAGTCGTTCGGGATGAGAAGTAGCCGCCTTTGCCCAAGAAATAATAAAACCTGCCAGTACATTATTGAACAGAACATTCTAGCGCCGTTCGTTTCATTTATTTAAAATATGAATATTGTAATAATTTTTGTAAAAGAAAAAACTAGTCATTGTATTACATATTTACGAAGATCAACAGTTAATGTAGCGATTACTTAAATCTGGACGACAAGGTCTCACTGCAGCATCGCGCCGACGTAGATATGGAGCGGTCTGTCCACGTAAATAAATTATATTAAAAGTGATGACGAGGCCCCGGGTCAGGCGGTGGGCGGGAACAGGGTAGAGGACGTGTATATATCAAGTATGAGCAATTTCTAACCGCCATCGCGACTGCCTAAATAAGAAGTATGACAAATCCGAACACAATGTTTTCTCGATCCATTTATAATAAAGTCCGAGCGCGCGATCTATTTCGAGATGTGAATAGTTACAACGTATATTAAGATGCCGATACACAGATCTAAAAACCTACATCATACACATAGAACCTAAGAGATATACCCTTGACTCTAACCTAATTCGTTAACTGGATTGAACTACAAAATAATCGCATATTATATTGCTCAACAGCTGTGGTGGACAGCAACCACCAGTGCACTACGGCCTCGACTCCTCGTTTTTTATACATATTATATTGCGTTTGTTCCATTGCTCAATCAGTGGTCACGACTGTGCGCCGGTGTGGATCGTGTTCCACTTGCAATTTTACCCCTCATTAATCACAAGCCTGACATTGGAGAGAATCTTTTATATTTATTCCGATAGTAAACAGGAACGCGCAACAGCCGTCTACTCAGCTACTGGAATCGACTAAGTTTAAAGAAATATTTTACTATGAATAAAGAAGTTTATGAGAATGAGGCCTAACACAACACCCCTCCCCCCCTCCGCCTGGGCTGCGGGCACACGCGAAGCCGCGATAAATCCGCCATAAACACGCGCCCGCTGTAATTTTTGTGTTTTTTCAAACAAAGCGAGCGCGTGCGCGCGTAGCACACCGTGTCGGCCAATGTAAACAGAGATTTAGGAATTATTAGTGCTATGCACGACTACGGCGATATGATATGGGTCCCCTCCAATATACTAAACTCAACCCAAAAAACATCCTCATCTTCAAAAGTGATCCCGAGGGAGAATATTTGACTAAGATTGGATTGAATTGAATCAATGAAGACTGAATTCAACATTTTCCCAGTACGACGTAAGATCAGATCGCATTGACATCAGGTAAAGTTTCACGAATTTATACATTATAGAAAAGAATTTTTACAGACCGCTTAATTCAGAGCTGTTTTAATCCAAAAGGAAAACAATAGAGATTATCGCTTTGTTGTCTTGAAATGAAAAATTGAATGCTAACATCAATACCTCAACAAATAATTACAACGATTTGCATATTTATATTAATAACACAGTACAATTTACTCAGCTTATCTGTAATGGTTTCGTAAGGAAAAGGTAAGTAAAAAAAATATAGTCCTTGGTTTACTTTGTAAGAACTCGCAGAAACAGGATATTATTTGAGCGACTTTGGTGCGTTGACCTCAATTTTTAAGCTCGTACAAAAATTGTCATACGCTACAAAGTATCGTTAAACAATACTTGGTATGACCTTTTACAGTTTTTATTGTAACTTTAAACGTCGACTGCTTAAAAAACAATAATAAGAACTTGGGCACCAAAGAGCGGCGCGACCTCGGCCCAGCGCGCTACCCACATGCCTTCTCCGTAAACTGATAATATTTTCTTAAAATATCACTTTGGTATATGAAGGTTATATTTGTTTAACACCTACATTATCACACATAATAAAAAATTTGAATTTTAGCGTCATGTAACGTAATACAAGAACAACCATCCATGAAGAAATTAGACGTATGGACAAACCTTTTGGCTATTTTACAAGTTGCTCGAGTCTGTGTTCCTACCACATGCCTTCAATATAATATTAAAATTTAATTAAAACTCATTAACTTCATCAATATTAAATTATGTTAGAATGACGCTGCGCTATATCTAAACATACGAAGCATCCCGCAAAGAATCCCGGCTATTTGAATCAATTAGGTTAACAGAACAGAGATGTTTAGAATAAATTCCACGCTCAAATGTTAATTCTAAAGCGAAATATTTGTCATTAGGAATGTGAACACAATGGAAAGATGACGGGCGGCGTGCCAATAGCTCGACAGATCTATTGATGATAACTAAAATGTGTTTCAACTGCAAAAAAATAACCACTTTCACAAAATAATTAACGAGAAAAGAAAAATAAACAAAATATTATGTTTTTTTTTTAAATACTAAGTTAACGGAAATACGAATATTCCCAAGGAGGGTTGGCGTCGGGCAAGCGGCCGGCCATAAAACTATAGCCAAAACCAGTAGCAGTATGGGCTACAGTAGAGTCCAGGATATATGGAAGGGTGTTATATACTTTGCCGACCCTACGCAAGAGGGAAAAGGACAGGGAGATTATAATTAAGTTAACGGAAAGTTACATGCGATGCCGAATAAAATGAATAATACACCCAAAAATCGTGATGCAAAGGAATTAATTGCAATCTTAGTAATAACATTACCGAGTTAAGTGTTTAATCAACTGTGTTGTATAGGTACCAAGGACTTTGTTTTTACTTATTGATGTTCGCAACTCAAAATTATTAAATTATAAAAGGAAGATCCTCGCACTGCCGCCACGCCTTAGGAAATGGAATATAGAAAGGCCAAATAAAAAAAAAAGAACGATTATCTGAAGAAAATAGCACTGTATATTAAACACTGAATTTTCAATGGTTTAGCATAAAAGAATTCGCGTAAAGTCTTACACATATTTTATGATACAATTTCACTAATTTTAGTTATTAATTTGTAAAAAACCGCTTCAAGCACTGCTCAGTGTTAATGTTACACAAAGCAAGAAGAAATCAAAGCATGCGGCTTCTACTAGACTAGACTAGGGGACTCGACAAAGCTAACCTTTATAGAGTCGATGTCGAGCTGTTTACGTTGGACCCGTGCCAAATAATAAAGTGAACAAATCAAATTGTCGTTAAGTTTTATCAAAAGTAATGAAACTACATTGAGGCAGAATGTAAATATTAAATTCTATATGTTTATAACTTCATGCGTAATATGGCAGATAACTTGTATTATGATTTACATTAAAGCTGGTTTTCGTTTCTGCCGAAGAAGTGAAACACACATATTGTGGATAGAAACTAACTAAAAATTTAACTAACGAAAGAAGAAAGAAGACGGCCTCAATAAATTGTTACCTCAAGCTACACTCATATTGGACTGCAACTTAAGTATATTTTTATATTATAATATCGGTTTCATACAAAAAATCTCAACAAAAAACTCAATGTTGGTGACAAAAGAAGCCACGTTTAAATCAAAATCTTGCCTTCTTCAGATGATTTTTTTGACTTTCCGGCTGCCTTTAAGATGAGAAAAATATTTTCATTTATATTATTGATCCCCGCCTACAATGTACGAGCTTTAGGTATAAATAAAATACTTAACCGAAGACAATATTAAACCCCATAAATACGTATGGCTCTCATACAGTTATGAGCAGTGAACATATGTGTAGCACTCAGTACTGATTACATTAGTACATTTTACAGAAGTATCTAAAAACGGAATCCCGAATCCTGACTGAACGACCCGTTAAGTCAAAAGTTTTAATGTATTTTAATTGTTCAAGCGCGTTCGCATTTCCTGGACGCTTCGTTGTTACCAGGAGACCTTATTACTAGGAAAGTGTAGTTAGTATAATATAATTTTGTAAGATCTAACATACAATTGTTGGTCGGCGCGGCGCCGCGCGGGCCAATCGATACCGCACTTTAGTTGTTATACGGATCATAGCGGTGAAGTCACGCTCTTTATCCATTAGCCGTTTCGGTTACACGTCATAAAGTTACATATGTACTAGTCTTTAAATATCAACAATTCTACTATAGACTATTAAAAATAAATGAAATAGTTATATCTTTCTCTAAATAAAGTTGCTTGATAATTCAAAATCTGAGCTTGCATATGCCGTGTTTTAAAGAGTTTTCACGTATATATTATTTTAAGCTTCAATTTAATCGGATTCTGCATGCATACATTAAATATTTGTTGTTGTGTCTTACGAAGAGACAGAGTTCGTGGGCGTAGAATCATCATAAGGCTACATGTCGGCTATTTGATTCTTGTCAAATAAAGTAGTACTCACCATCTCGTCGTAGATGGTCTGCGTGTCGGCGCTGCAGTCGTAGGCGGCGTCGTACGTAAACAGCTTGTCCTCGCCCTTGGGGTTGTACACCTGCACGGCGCCGCGCTCCGGCCACACGCGCACCACCTGCACACCACCGCTCCATCATTACCATCATCACAAAACCACTACCAAGCCGCCGCTACGCTAGGACATACTTCATACAAAAGTAACATGCTCATTCAAAATAATATTTACGTTACACTAGCGACCCACCCTGACTTCGCTCGGTTTGATAGACAGAAATCCAAAAAATATAGCCTGCTACATCCCGATAAAGTTGTCTATTGGTAAAAGAATTTTTTAAAACCGGTCCAGTCATTTTTGGGATTCTCAGGTACAAACTATAAAGTCATTTCTCTTTATATTAACAAACAAAAAAACACATAATCATTCAACCAAAAAATGTTTTATCCACATTTATATTCCGAAGTACCATATTAGGAGCGTAACATTACGTTAGCATTTAGTTTAGCGGCGCCGGCCACCCGTTAAATTGGGTAGTTTTACGCAAGAGTGTGGGCAAAACAATGTCTTTGGTGTTCACAAAAGAAAAACGAAGTCATAGAGTTAATTTAATCAAAGAAATTTATAAATGTAAAAAATACAAGGAGTTAGTTTTACGAGCACTTCTGGCTATCGATCATTGTCATTATCTATCTATAATGGTCATTACAGAAAGCAATTTAAAAAAAAACACAAAATCCATTCCCCTAAACGTGGCCCATACCCTGACTACGGCGTGTCCGCCAGCGTACAACAAAGAACTACGTCGTCGCTCCGACACTTTTTTTACTTCCAATGGCTCACACAAAAACTTCCTTTGTGTCCAACTTATTTATTTCAACAAAAACTCTTTTGTAGAACTACGTGTAATGTTCTAGAACATTGTAGCTGCTAGTAAGTTCTATATAAAACCTGTTATTTTAACAATTGTTTAGTGTTAGCCGTTAGTGTTTGCTTACGCTAGATGAGGCTACGTAACTAGGATTATCTTTATATTATCACTACGTGCCCATTTACCATTATTACACCACCTTAATGTTAAATTTGTCTTGCCTTATGAAACCCTGATCTATATGACTGAATATTTGGGAAGGGTACACTCAATCAGATTAGATGATCAATGCGTTCGCAAACTAACAAGCCGAGCGTCCGTGCATACGTCAGTAATTCTTAATGAAGAATTGATCTCAAGTTATTATTGCTTGAAATATACTTTGTATGAACACACAATGACATCTTTCAGGACGAACACTCGAGCCCAATACTTTGCGTCATAAGAGAGAAAGCGTCATAGGTTGTTAGTGATTAGCTTATGCGCTAGTGCTAGGAGTCGCCTCCCGACCCGCCCCGACCATGGTTAGTGCCTCCTTCCAGTCAGACCTGCAATGGAGCGTCAATGAGTTTTTTGTCATCCTTGGCGCGCGTGGAGAGCCGCTCGTACCAGGTTTGCTCGGGCCGACTCTTTTGCACCTAACGGACACAAGTGGAATGCACACACATTAATGGAACACTGCAGACGTACATCACAACAGGACTAGCCACGGCCAGACAGAACGATGAATAAACATATGTAATAGTATGTACACATTAGTTAACTATGTATTTGGATTCCGAATAATCTAGGACTCCTTCGTTATAATTAAAATGTATATATATATTCCTGCGTAGGAGAGAACATCTTATGGAAAACTAGTAAAAGTAAGAAGTAACGATGAGTAAAGTATATTACGGCACAAAGCGCCACGACGGATGCTCCGCCGCTCGGCCTCGGCCAAGGCCTGCCTTAGTCACGACCTACAACCGCACTTCGAAACTGGCCGAGTTTATAAACAAAAAAAAAGTGTATTATAAGTGTGTTACACATATCAAGATATGCGGCGCTTGTTTTTTTGTGATACAATAGGTCTACTTGTCTTTTTTACTTAACTTTTTTTTTAATTGAATTTTCAACGCTGGAAAGGATACATTTTCCTTTTTCCTTGAAAAGAACAACAACCTAATTAATAAAACCGTCCCCGCACATCTAAAAACGTTTAAATTTAATTTTACGAATCATAGATTTTATACATACATGTTTTATTAATGAAATGTTAACGTTTGTCCACAATCATTGAGACGTTAGTTTTATTGTTCATAATTAAAATAATTGTAACTTAATGGCGTGCTTCGGCGACCAGGTCATGCGAATCAAAAAATAAATATTGTAACTGAAGTCAGTTTGTAAATTAAATCGCTTACACGGTACGTTATGAATAATGAAACGAGACAAACGGGCGCACGCGCCGCGTCGCTGCGGGCGCGACTCCACTCGACCGACTGAAAACACCCAGATAACTGGACTAACATTTCTTTCAGTTTCACTTTTCACGTTTAATGATAAATTAAGCAGTACAACCTTTTTCATTTGTAACAACAAACACATTTTATAAAGCCCCGTCGCGTCTTTGTTTGTAAGAGATAAACTCAAAAACTACAAAATGTATTCTCATTCGATTTTCACTAATAGACAGAGCGATAGACACAATTCCTCGTTAAGAAAAATAATTCATTAGTGTTTTGTTGGTACATATGTTCTGTAACCCGTGGAACCCGGGCGGATTCTTGGTTTTTTTTTTTTTAAAAGATTGAACAAAAATTAACAATAAAAAACGAGGCAATGAATTCGTTTTGCTTTTATTGTCCATTAAAGACAATAATTGAATTTGGCCAAGAAAATTTTGAAAACAGAGTAAAATGTTTTCTAGTTTTTTTGTATCAAACAAAGAGCAGGACTGTAACTATAGCGAGCATAATTTTTAAATTAAGTAAACTTTAAATTTGACCGTGCGACCGTGCACTCATCAAATTAGTAAAACTGTTCCGACGCGTTCCAACTGTGTGCAACGCAACACTTTATCAAGACGAATCGATCGCTATCGAACAATACGGAAAACTATCTTGTCGGCCATGACGCCGAGCGTTATCTTCGTTCGCATAAACAAATAACATCGCACGTAAATGTATATTTTAATGATTAAACAAAGCTAAGCAATTGATTCGCATTAAGTTTTTCCTGTATCGATTGGTTTTTATCTTATCAGTATCGAATGAAAAAACATTAGTAATTTATAGTCGGTATTTTATAAGTACACTGCAAATGTACACCAAAGTTTTTGCCGGCCGACAGAAGGATAATAATATATTTTCCGCGGGATTATAACATACATAATGTTTGTACATATGTATGTATATATATTCCGTTGTTTAAAACCGATTTTAAAGAGTGAGTGCCATTCGAGTTGTATTCTTCCCCGGAATGTCAAAGAGGTTTAGTCAGTCAAGCTTAATGATGTGTTTGATTATTCTTTACTACTTGAAGTTATTAACACAGTTGCAGAATAACAGTATAAACAGATCATTAATAGTTAATATTAAAAGTCAGTTAACAGATTACATTACACATGACTGAAATAATGTTTACACGGTAGAAAGCAATTTTTTTGTGAAATATATATATACATATTTCACACACGTTGTTTGCGGATCTGAGGACATACATTGAGAAGTGTCTGGTAATAAATACGCTCTAACTTATGTTACATTTTTTATAGCAGACGGGGTCAAACGATCAACGAGTCGTCCAAATAAGCGATCACCGCCGCCCATGAACGTCCGCAACATCAGAGGAACTTTTGTGTGTTATCATCATAGTCATAATAATAAACTGATATACAAACTGGTGCACGATACAACTTAGAATAGGCCATGGTGTTACTGCTGTGGCGTTATGCAGCAAAATTATTAGCCTACAAGTTTTGGACTATTCCACAGTCGGTATCGGACAGCGGCCGTGACGTAAGCAAACGATGTGTTTTTATTTTGAGCAGGCGCGTAAAGCGATCGTTGCGCAACGTACGAGTAAACAGCCCGCACACGCGCGCACCCGCGTAGCGCCTTCTCACCCATTTTATAATTGCACAAGCTATTTATTATTGCATGTAGATATTACAGTAGCTTCTAGAATTGTCGGTTTATATACATTTCATAACGTTTCATAAAAGTAGACTCTCACAAGACCACTTTCCATACACAATCATTCGCTCGTTCATTGCAGTCATCAGACTCCCACTGCTGGATGTAGGCCTCCCCCTCGGCACAAAGATAGTGCCTTTCTACCCTCATCCATACTACTTACGCTAGCTGCAACTCGCAACTTGATACAGATGTCTATAGGTAGTGGTCACGTACTCGTAGGTGGCCGCTTGCTCGTTTGTCATCTTCTTTTATAAAAAACCAAAACCACAAACGTGAAAACAATTACCATATTGCCAGATAATAGCTTATAATCCAGAATTAAGTACTTTTATTGCGACTTCATTATTGTTTTAGATTGAGACGTGCATAACTTGTTAGCCATTATGGTATCCTACCTACCTTCCTTGTAGGGTATTGCGGTAGAAAAATATATTACGCATTAGCAACAGGTAACAAAGAATGCTGTTGATATATGTTGAGGTGCGACGGACGCAAAAATAATATTTATTGTTATGTGCTTTGTTTCTCTAAACTGTGTTACACACACAAGCATATTGTTTTGTAAATATTGTAAGTTTGTACATAAAGTTTGTAAATAAAATACATCTTTTATCTTACACAGATACAAAAATTTTGCAAAATCTTACTAATGACGGATAGAACAAAATGATTTTTTAATAACAGTGCACCATACATTACTTCTATAAGTCACTGGTCACTTTGTTCTTTCGGGTTCTAAGCCTCAGGGATTATCCTTCGCGACTTATCCCTTAAAACATCATTTTGATGGATGCCGACGTATTTACTGCCATACAATCGTCACACGAAGAGCGTGAGTTCGTTCACCTCCTACTAAATGAAATTGTTTGTGAGGGGAGAGACTACGTCTGTAGCGGATGCACCAGAACTGATGCTAATTCGTGGCGAGACTCTCGGCGGAATTACAATTCTGTCACATTGCATACATAAGCGAGATAATTTTACACAATGTGTGAATTCCATGGTGGGAAGTCAGTACCGTTGAGTTGTCCAACAGACTGTAACCCTACTTCGACCTGAAATCATTTCTAGTCGGTTACTGCGAACCGCAGTTGTACGAATAGGTAAAAAAATAGCGCAGCAAAGTTCATAGATTATTGATCCATCCATTCACCTCAGCCTATAATCGTCCACTGCTGGACATAGGCCTCCCCCGTTGATCGCATCATTGGGGGGATTGTGCCGCAATCGCAACGCTTGGCAAGCGGGTTGGCGATTGCAATATATTCACCGTACTGAGAAAAGGACGCTACTGCCCGTCCTCCGGTTGTATTTACATCCATTTACATTTAGAGTATTGATACGCCTTAAAATTTGATTGACATGATCACATGACATGATTGACTTTGATCTTTCGGTATCTGATTAGCCAATTGCGGTCAGAGCAATAATTAGAAATGGATAAATTAGAAATCAACTAGTGGAACATTAAATTTGTCGATAATTCACGATAAAATGATCCAAATGTAAATTGTTATTAAGTCTAACATTTTAAGGCTGTTTTAGTGTCATTCGGGTATAGTCGTATTTATTAGGTGTCAAAACAAGTAAATTCGATTTTGCTATGTGAACTCTAGTGATAAAACATCAAAGTCCGAGTGTATAGGTATGCGTATGGGCTTAGTGATAGCTTGTACCGCAGCGGCGTGTAGTTATGAATGGCGTTTATCATCGCCGGCGCAGCTGCTACTGTGTAAGCAATCCGAGGCGCGCGCTTGTTCAAATAACAAGATCAATCATAATAGATGCCTACAATATTTCAGTGTTTTTTTAGATATCTCATATAGCTCATTTGAGCGACTCGTTGTTCGTTTGCCCTCTTCTTTTATAAAAAAAATACGAGCGAACTGATGAAGAGGTATGCCAGCATGGTGGTCACCAAAAACGCGCTGGATGCTAAGCATGACAGACGGATGAGGACATTACACCTCGCATATATCGGTCAAGATCACGCCCGGCGAGTTGATTCTGTTGCTAAGCTATAGCGGGATCCTACGATTGTTTCCGCCGCATTGAGATGTGTCAAACGTTAGGCAGCCGATGCTTAAAATACAAGCCTACATTTACGATAATCGAGAAACTGACAATTGCTACAACTGTAAAACTTTATATAAAAGTATTATTAGTATTTTATTTGACAAGGCTCTTATTGCTTTCATGTGCATTTTTTAATTTCTTATAAAATCTATGTTTCCCTGACAAATCATTTTTTACTTTCTTCAATCTATATAGCACTTAAATAATGTCGCTTGATTTGATGACACTCAGAATCAAATTCAAATGACAGAACAAAAAATATTTGATTCGAATTTTTCTACTATATAATCTAAAACAGGGAAATTGATGGAAAATTCTGATCCTCAGATTAAAGATATTTTATGATTTCGACTAAGTTTAATGTAAAGCCATACATTTTTCACTTTTTAGAGTAACTTGCCTTAATACCTTACAAATAATACCATAAATAGTTTTTGACAAGGATTTCTGCATCTTAAAAGTGCTCCAATTAATTATACAATTTGCACACATAATGAAATGCAAGATATTTTTAATCTTAATATATAACAACAGTGAATCATTCTGTCTATTGCTTATGTTTGAGAATGAGCACAGAGCAATGGCTTATTTACTTGATTGTAATTGTTAATTCACATAATGTAAGCACCGTTTAGTTGCAAATGAATTTAGATAAACACATTAGCCTGATAAGGCAACATATTTACAATTGTAAATATGGAATGAAACAAACAAGGTGCCACTTGCCAAGCAAAAAACAACCAGAAGTAATCAAATGATGTATGACATGAAATAAAATATATATATATTTTTTAAATTAGTCCTGGACTGGTTAATGTAGTTTTAGTTGTACAAGAAGCTTATCACATAATGTTATTCAAAGCTGTGCTTTGCTTTAACATTACTATCTCATAAAAGTATACTTATAGCTTAAAATTTAACTCTTTTGTTTAACTCTCAATTTAACTTGATGTGCTTCAAGCAGTAGGCAAGGGACAGCGTAGTTGTAGACAAAGCTATCAGATGTTCATGAAGGCTTGCCATCTCCATAACAATTGATACTTGACAAGGTAAGCTGTATCTAGACATTGGTTAAATGTAAAATTACAATCTATCAAAACAAAACATTTTTAATAGATTTATGATTTGAATCAAGAAAGTAGGTATATTTCTCTGTCTCTGAGAAAAAATTACATAATTATAAGCAATTTCCATATATATAACAGGTGCATCTGCTATTAAAATCAAACAATAAAATATTTTACAATTAGCAAGTAAAGATGTATAGAAAACAATTTATAGACTTATATTTCCACAATTACGCATTACTTCGATTACTTAAATACCGTTACCAAAATCGCGAGTAACAATAATAAATCATAAGTTTATTTGGAACGTGCGCAAAGGGGCTAGCTTTTTAATTTTTTTATTGTGGTGTAATGAAACGATAAAAACCTTTTTGTGAATAAAAGTATAATTGTTTACATGTTTATTCATCGATTCCGCTGAACGCACCAAGTCTGCGCATCTCCAGGAATGTCAACAAAGCAACAAAAATCTTACCTCCTCGTAACCCTCGTTTTTTTCTTTTTGCGAAAGTGGTCGACATCGCACCACCACCTTAACGCACTCGTTCAGTGCTGTCCGTGGCCGTGAGGATTTCTCCATCTTCAACAACCCCTATCGTCACGTAAAAAATAATAAACTCAAAGTCACCAATATCGATCCATTCGGGGTGCACGTAATGTAGACATCACCTGTTACAATTTATATTACAATAGAACTAATAAGAATTGAACAGTTAACACAAAATGATGCTATAAATTGTACCACACGATTAGCTTTTTATATTTAATAAAAATAAAATCGTAAAATTTTTCAATCACAACAGTTCGCACCCACCCGCCACTGGCGGACATTTATAAGCAACTGACATTTCAATTTTATTCGCGTTTAACGAGCGTTTGGCAGCATTGCATTTGGTTACTGACATTACAGTTCGGATATTTTGAAAGAACAGAAACAAAATCACTCTATCACAAACATTTCTTTTAAAATATACTAAGTCCCTATGTATACAAATGGAAAAATAGTAAATGTTTAAACGTATAAGAATATTATCATGCTAAATATTAAGGCACTTTCGTCTTTCGAGCCACGAAGTTTACGCGATTATATAACGACTAAGACTTTTAGAGATTGTGAGGCGTTTTTTTTGCGATCACGGTTTAACTTTACTGTTACCAAAATAAACTGAAAAGACAACTAAACTCTGACAGCTGTCAAGTAACAACTGTCAAAAACGGTCAAAACATTGTGCACGAATACGAAACGAAATCCAATAAATTCGTTTTTCACAATAAATTAGAAAGTAAAAAAAAGCAACAACTTGAAAAAATAATAACGTATAATATAAACGATGTCAACTACGTTAAACATTGTTCTTAAAAAAGCTAGCAAGATCTACCATGAAGGAGTAAGTAAGATTTTTACTTTTTGAAGAGAAACCAGAGTAAGGAGTTAGCAATTTCACTAAAGTAAGTAATAAACTGTACGATGGGGAGTGTTCCAAAGAATTGTTTGGAATTTGGATTGTTCCTTGGAAACTTCCTGCTTTGCACAGCCGCGTTGTGGAATAATTTGTCCTCAGCGGTATTTCCAAACCAATACGACTTAGGGGCCTTCAAAAAGATACTTTACTCTTTCCTTAAAGGACGGTAACGCGTCTGCAGTTCCTCTGGTGTTGTGGATATGTATCTCGGTTCATTTAATTTTAAGCGTTGCCCCCTTATTCTATAAAAAATATTATACCATATTAAAAAAAGGGTGCTTCTTGACTGTTACAATTGTAAAAATAATTTAGGTCATAGCAAAATTATTTTTCTGCCTAGCTATAATTTTTGAAGCTAATAAGAAAATCAAAACTTACATATTAGTTAAAATATTTTAGGATATAATAGCAGGTGTGGTTGTGGTGGAAAACAGCAATGAAATGCGACACGAGGGGCTCACACTGGTCATGGAGGGGGTGGTCAACTTGCAGCTCAGCACCAAGAATGTTGGGATATTTGAAGCATTCTCTAATAGCATTAAGGTAAGTAAACATTTTTTTAATTATATGTATGGAGTTAGTGTTATAAAATAAAATAGCCTTTTATACAGACCCTTATAATAAACAATCTGAATTTTAATTAATTATAGATGCAACTGTTATCAAGTATAATTATTTTGTAGTCTCTCCTTTCTGTGTTCTAAGATGTAAACATCCCCCAACTCTTTACTTTACCCCCCTAAATTTCCACCCAAGCTTTACATGTATTAACTACACCCATACTTTAACTTACAGCCTATGAACTTGATCAACACAGTACTGGAACTTGCTCCTGCAGGCAAGATTCCACTAGGTGTAACAGAAATTCCTTTTGAGATTCCGCTGAGGGCGAGGCACCCTCTGCCAGGGGCTCCGGCCGGCTGCGGCCTGCTGGAGACTTACCATGGAGTGTTTGTCAATGTCATGTACAACCTCAGGTGTATCATGAAGAGATCATTTCTAAACAAACCTCTCAACACCAGCTGTCAGTTCTTTGTGCAGTACCATCCAGTAAGTTTTTTTAATTAATGTAATTTGGTTGGAATCACCTTGGACAAAGAAATTGATAATAAACCCATGTTCACATCTAATGCCTCAGCAATAATGGACTGCGGACTGTGAGCAGGCTATAGTCTGCCCCAGTTTGAATGTGAAGTCACAAAGTTGAATGTGAATTGAAGAAACATAAACAGCATTAGGCATGCTTACAGTTAGCAGCTATATATTTGGTTTGAGGGCTTAAAGAAATACTAAAGGAAAATTTAATAAACATTTAAGTACACAGAAAGTACTTTACCTTTACATTTCAGTAAAGCCATTGCATTAACATAAAAGAAGTTTTTAGTAGGAGAGAATTAGCTAGAGTTCGTTTTGCATACATCTTGAGATTAAATTGCATTTTTAACTATGTCACAAAAATAAACTCTTTTACTTTTATAACTACTTACTAATAAATAAGCTTTCATATTGACAAAGCAGGAGGCGGCGCCGCGCAAGCCGGTGCGGTGCGAGATCACACCCACCTCGGTGCGACGTGGGGCTGCAGGCCGGGCCACCATGCCGCATTTCCAGCTCTACGCAGAACTAGATTCAACAGTCTGTCCACTCGACAAACCCCTCACAGGGAAGGTAGTGTAAGCTGTTGGTAATTTTTGGAATTAATAGAAACTGCTTTGTCTCATGTAAAATATGGGAGAGGTAAATCATAAGTAAAAGATTTATAATTTGTTATCTCTAGATTTGGATTAAAGCTTGCTTATGCGGGTTGCCCAAATATTTATACAAGTATATATGTATACAAGTTCACAATACGATATATGTAAAATACAATGTGTTGCATGTTCTATGGGCTTTTTTATAAGAGGGCTTTTTTGGCGCAAAGGAGTAAGTAGGTCACCATATACTAAGTCACTGCTACCCATAAGCACCCCCACCAACAAGAATGCATATTCGTTGCCTACCTTTAATAGACACAGGAGGGGTTAGATAGAAATCCATTCCATCCCCATCAAATCCTCTTAAAATCTTTTCTTATTAGAATAGGCCTATAGCAATTACCCCTTTGTTCTCCAAAATCATAGAGAATACCATAAACTGCCAGCTTATGAGGTGCCTAGAGGAGCACCATCTGCTTAGCGATCGTCAGTACGGCTTCCGTCAGCGTCGCTCAGCTGGTGATCTTCTAGCGTACCGCACTCATCGGAGGGCTGAGGCAATCGAGGGCAAGGGGGAGGGGCGTTGGCGATCAGTTTGGATGTAGCCTAGGCCTTTTATCGGGTGTGGCACAAAGAGCTTCTTTGGAAGCTGCCTTCCTGTGGGCTGTCCGAGAAATTGTGCGACTGGATGACCAGCTTTCTGGAGGATCATAGCATCAAGGTCATTGTCGATGGTGCATGCTCAGATCCGGAACATATAAACGCCGGTGTACTGAAGGTCTGTGTACTGTCGCCCACCCTTTTCTTCTGCATATCAATGACACGCTGCAAAACAGCATGCGATGCGATGTACTCGGCCCGCACTAATAATTCTCGGGCCACCGTCAATGACAGCCGGAATAAACTTGTGTCTGAACTTGAGACCTTACTGGGTGGTGTCTCGGAGTGGGGTCGACAAAACCTTGTCCAATTCAACCCCAAAAAGACAGGTTTGCGCGTTTACAGCTAAGAAAGAACCCTTCGTCGTAAATCTGCACTTTGAGAACACTCCCCTGGTTGCCCCAGCTAATATTAATATTCTTGGCGTTGACATATCGAGTGACGTTCAGTTTCGTGGTCATTGTAAGAGAAGGCCAAGTTGGCCTCAAAAAAGCTTGGTGTGCTCAGCAGAGCGAAGCAGTATTTCCAGCCAAGCCACCGCCTTCAGCTATATAAGGCGCCAGTGCGGCCTCACATCGAATACTACTCGCATCTCTGGGCTGGAGCTCCACAATACCACCTTCTTCCATTTGACCGCATACAACGGAGAGCGACTCGAATCGTCAACGACCGAGCTGTTACTGATCGGATTGACCCTTTGGCCTTGCGAAGGGAGGTCAGTTCCCTTGAAAGTATGTTTCCCTTTGTTGCATATTTTACCGTATTTACCATGGGGAGTGTTCCGAAGAATTGTTTGGAACAATTTCTGCCGCGGAGTTTCGTCATCGTACGACTCGACAGAGTGCCAAACACCACCCTCATCACCTTGATGGTTGGCATTCCACAACAGTACGGTTCTCGCGAAACTTTCTGCCTCGCACAGCGACGTTGTGTAATGATCTGTCTTCAGCGGTATTTCCAAACCAATTCGACTTAGGGTCCTTCAAGAAGAGAGCGTATCTTTTCCTTAAAGGCCGGCAACGCATTCGTGGTTCCTCTGTTGCGAATGTCTATAGGCTGTGGTGATCGCTTGTTATTGGGCGACCCATTGCTCGTTTGTCCCCTTGTCGTATAAAAAAAAAATAGGATGGGAAAGGGAATTCCCCATAGCCTGCTCTGAAGTAGAAGTAATTTGGCATCAGACGAAACACAGAATTACTCCTACTTCACGAATGCGCCGGTCGAGCCGGCCCTTTCGGCCATGTTACGAGCTCTACCGTTGATTGTAAACACCCCCAAAATTAAAAAAAATTATTTAGTAATGGCAATCAAATTCTTTTATAAAAGATATCATTTTCTATTTTTCTTTGATAAAATTAATACAAAAAATATGAACCCACCAATGAATTAGCAAAGCGTCATATACTGAGACCATCTTCTCAATATAATTTCATAATAACCACAAGATTTGTTACAGATCCGAGTAGATGAATGCTCCGTACCGATTAAGTCTATTGAACTACAGCTAGTGCGGGTCGAGACCTGCGGCTGTGCGGAGGGGTACTCCAAAGATGGTGAACATGCTTGTATTGCATATTATATAGACCGCTGATTATAGGTGCGTGAGATAGCTGAGACAGTAGGCATCTCAAAAAACTGCGTGGGTCATATGGGGCGTGGACCTACTTTGTAGACCTCCATAAAACGTATTTTTCATACGAGTTAAAGAAGTTGGATCGCTAGGTCAACTGTATCGAGCTAAAAGGAGACTATGTTGAAAAATAAATCGCCATATTTCCAAAATTATTGATACTCTTTTGTAAGCTAAGTACAGGGTGGCCCATAAGTCCTTTGAAAAGTAAAATTTGAATAAAACGAACAGGGCGCGCGTGAGCGGTGCAGGGGA
>DWLR01000881.1:0-21350 GCA_018246295.1 Papilio alexanor hazarajatica | reverse complement strand
GATAACCGTGCAATACCCACCCTCCCAGTTCGCGACCGAAGAGACGACGGGACACAACTTTCGGGACCGAAGACCTGGAAGAAGAGTCCCTCGCATCAGCGGCCGGGCTTAGGTTTAGGTTTCAGCTTACCTTCCAGCCGGCCCGGTCGGCAAAGGTAGCCCGAAACCTAACCTAACCTAACCTCGATTCTTTTAAGTCCAGTAATGGGTATTCTACTACGGCCGAACGTAGAAAAAGCGAGAGAGCAAGTATATGAAGATTTTTCTATTTAATCTTTCTTTATGTAATATACAAATTAATTGAATTTACATGAAAACAATTTTAAGAGCAGAAAAATACATTGCAAAAATTTAAGGTAGTATATATGCAGTTATATTGATCATTAATTTAGTATGTCTAACAAATAAAACCAAAAATACAAAACATTTTTGGTTATTCTGGTTTGCAATTTTATAATACAAATAAATTTTCTGTGTGAATGAGTTTCTGTTTCTGAAAATTTTCATAATATGTCAAATATTATCTCTGTCCACCTCGTATAAGTTAAATGACGTCAGAATTTACCGCACTAAGTGTACACTAGTTTCTACTAGTGTTTAGATAAAGTAACCCCGATTTGAAAGAAGCAGCCTTGACTGGACCTTTGGTTTAAGACACAGCATCGAGAATAAATTCATCTGAATTGAGGATCTTTGCAAGATGGCGGAGCTGTTTTGAAGAGCGAATGTTATGAGTGCTTTGATTTGAGCTTCGGAAGTCTGTTGGGAATGTGTTTGAGGGTTGCAATGAAATTGCTTTTCTTAGGATCATTTAAAGTGAGAGTGTCAGATAATCCGTCACTTCTGTAACTACATCGAAGGTGAAACGAAGTTGAACAGGTATTAAATAGTTGTTTTATTGAAGGGAAAACTTATTGAGCTGCATTGAGTGTGTACGCTTCCCTATTGAATTGTACACTATTGTTTGATAATTGATACGCTGTTGCTATAACTCATAAATGTATATTTTTAACACTTTATGAGATGAACTGATAATGTTAAATGATGTATACGACAAACTCGGGCGCGCGACCCTTGGTGGTCGAAGGCAGTCTCTGCCCTTGGTGGCTGAGAGAGTTGAGCCCGTGATGGCTCATCACGAACTGCGAACTGCTAACAAGTTAATTCGTTTTATATTGCGTACGGTTGTACCGTACAGAGCGATTTTTGGTAAATTTATTGGTTTGCGTCTTGAAATGCAAATAAGTATATGATTTATTCAATGGATGGCGCTAGTAGTCTTATTCTACTGTGAATATTCTAGTTTACATTGAATTAAAATTATACAATAATTTTAATTCAATATATTTGTTTAAATTAGTTAAAGTATTTTTAATTGTTCAAATATATGAGTATACTTTTGTATGTACGTATGAAAATGTGTGTTTGTATGTATATTCATTCCATTGTGACCTCTTGGCCGATTGTTTTATTTTAAAGGATATATGGAGAAAATCGGAAAAGTCTTCTGCCGGCAAACTCCACAAAATAAATGCAGAAGTATAATTTATTATGGATAAACTAGTTCTTGATCACAACTACATGCGATGTCAAGGCGATATGATCAAAAGTTGGTACGCGCCAGCTTGGCATCACACTATTCAGTCTTCTGTTGAAAGTACACCGACAGAACCAGACAATTTATTTAAGAACTATTTTCAGGTCTACGAGTATTAAATTTTAATAGATTTAAAATATGCACTATTTCTTATAATACGTATAACATGAACAAACGGAAAGAAAACATAAATCATATAAAAAAAACGTGCAAACATCACTGTAAAAATTGTCGAAGTAGGTTAACACAGTCAATCTTACAACGGTGCAGTTCTGAATATTCGGTGAGACTCTTCTTCTAAAAAGCACCATGTTATAAACAATGTAACAATAGAGTTGGCTTGTTTCCAAAATAAGAAGAGATCTGCATTGCGTTGCAGTTACCAACTTTATAATAATAAGTTAATTTACCGTTTCTTTGAAACGCATCCACCTATAATATATTTTAGTACCATATTTTATTTGTATATTTCTTTTTCTTGTTTAATTAAAAATGCATAGTCATGTTTATATTTATTATTTGATAAGTAGAAAAATATTTTATAGCCGTTAATATAAAAAGTCCATTGACTAAGATGTGTTAAAAATATTTTTAGTGCGTACTTATTACCCCTCTAGAACTAAAAAATACTTTATAACAAATAACCTCAAACTTAATGTTTTTAGTCTCATTAACAAAAGTAGGTCAGACACTCTTAATTATGCGTTCAGTTCACAATTTTCAGGTAGTTTATAAAAGGATTTCTAAGGGAAGGATACTGTTCTATGTAACAATTTCTCTTACACACAAATACACAGCATTTTAGAATATATGTAATTAAAACAATCTCACGGTGCTGACTTAATGAGAAAAATTCTCGAGATTCCTGACATATGTTACAGCTGTTGCCTGAATTATTGGAATTGGGAAATACCTTATAAAATAATGGGGTGAAACTAAGTTATTTTACACTTGTGCGTTTCATCTGACTTGTGACAGTGGAGTTTCTATCCCCTTTCCAACACTTAATCTCATTTCCTTTTTACCTCTTTCCTCCATAAAGATAACATACATCGGGTGAAGGTGAGTTTGGTAAATTATAATTTGGTAAAATATAATTTGAATGTTATACAGTAAAGCAAAAAATTAAATCTAATGCTAAATTTACTTATGAGTTATAAAATTCTGCCGGTCGGTTTACTAGTTTTCTGAATGGAGCGTGAAATTGGAAGGTGGAAATTTTAAAGCATATCTCAGCAGCCCTTTATTGCCCTAAGTAAGGGCTTTAGGACACTAAAGTTAGCTAAGCCGTCGAATCCTTTGAAAGTTAACGACGCAGTTAAACATAACTGCGGTTCGTTTTATGATAGTAACAGTTAACAAACGACTGGTTAACTGGAGTAACGGTTATTGTTTGATAGTATATTATCTTTAACGACTCGCTGGGATTTATTGAAGTTATTAAATAGTTGTTAAAACCATTATGTATTCGTGCGGAAGTGTTTACATAACGTCCGGCTCGACTTTATACTTAAGCTCCGACAATATCAGTGGCAAATCCCACAGCAGCTGTTGCATGAATGGCGATGTTAACTAAAAGTATTTGGTCCTTCTGCGGTTCATCTAATGACCAAGGTATCGGAAGCTCAATTCCAACCCATTATTTCCTCATTTCCTTTCCCATCCTTTCCTCATTTCCGTTTCCTATCCCCCCCTGTATTAAGTAATATTTCTGTGTTTCATCTGATAAGTGAAGTAGCGTTTGCAGACAGCGCCACCAACATGTAATTTCAAGTTAAGCTTATAAACCTTTAATTTTGATAAGGCCTTGATGAAGATATGGCGTTCCCACAATAAGCATGATTGATAATAAAATATTATCTGAAGATATAAAATTAAATATAAAATATTTAATTTTATATCTTCAGCAGCAAATAAAGCAATACATATTTGTTATCTCTAATTTCTGTCGATGTTAACAGTGAAACGTGAAAGTTTTTACTTGACGTTGTTGAGTGAGGCGCGCGGGGGTGAAGTAATCGCGTCTGTTAAGATCGATCTCTCTCAAGTACATTAAGTTTTACTTCAAGTTGACTGCTTCGAGTCGTAATAAATGGAGTGTTTCTTGACAATTGATCGATGTGTACAATTTTGAGGTGGGGACATTTAAAGAAATTTCTTTAAAAAAAAATTGTGACGTCCTCTCCAAGGTTGCGTGAGTCCACTAGAGGGCGGCAGGGGACTGCTCTCTGGAGGAGGCTCACGTTCAGCAGTGAACAACCGCAGGCTGTAGCGACGAAAATATATTTATATAAGACGGTGTTGTTGCAAAATGTTTTATTTTAAGATTGTTTCAAAAACATTTACAAAAATTTGCAATTAATATAAAAAAAAATCTAAATGTACCCCTGACACTCCGGCTAAGAATGCGAATCAAATAATGCACACTACAGGAGGTCACAATTATTAATGTCACAACGTATTTAGTGAAGAATTTTGTTAAACTAATCAAAATAACGGCATAACTCACGTGTGGTCCGGTTCATCATGGTGAGTGTGAGTGAAAGAGCGGTCGCGTCACGTCTTGCATTTTGTTTATAAAAGTTAAAAGCACCTTGTAAATATAAAAGATTTTTTTTTTGTGTAAAACCGAAAGCATAATGAAACAATCCGCGAGGACACCAACAGACATCGAGAGAATACGAAAGCTTTTTTCATCTCAGCACCAAATTAATTTGCTTCAATTTTCGCATCAATTCAAAAGTCCCAAGGTGATGTTTTCTATTTATTTAAACGCTATAGAAGAGTGAAAACCGATACGCTCTCAATGATTTTTAACTGAGTGTACGCCTTTTTATATAAAATATAAATGTGCTTTTTTGTAAGTAAGATTTTACTTCAGTATTATTATTTTTTGTACAACAATTATGGTGGTGGTATTTGAATGACGTTCAGGCGTAAAAGAATTATGATAAAAAATAAGAAACGTAAAAAAATGAGTAAAGAATTTAACGAGCGATACAAACAAAATTCTGTAGTTTGCAAGTAATGGACTATGATAAAGGTTCCGGAGGCGCAATTCTAGTCCTCCTCCGGTACTCATCCTTTTCTAAAAAAGAAAGGATGGGAAAGGGAGGTGGATTCCTGCGGAGGATTGGCGTCAGTCAGCTGGCCAGCCGTAAAAACTATTGCCAAAACAATTACAGTATGGACTACAGTAGAGCCCAGGACATACGGAAGAGATATCCTGTGCCGACCCTGCGTAGGTGAGAAAAGTACAACAAAATGACGAACAAGATAGTACAGCAGTGTAAATTAAAAGATATCGATCTCAGCCTATGATCGGCCACTGCTGGATAAAGGCCACCCACTGATCGCATAATCGCCACGCTTGGCAGGCGGATTGACGATCGCAGTATGTTCCACTAACGTACTTAGAACAGGACGCTGCTGCCTGTCCTCCGTTGGTCTTTATATCCAGACACAAACAAGGCAGACATTTTCACGACAACAAATGTTTGTCCTGAGTGGTAATCGAACCCATGACCTGCGGCGTGAAAGGCAAGCATCTTACCAACCGCGTCAACCGGTCCGTAAAAGATATAAGAACGTAAAATTTGTATAAAATATTCTGTTTATCCAATATTTATCACGTCTTGCTGTTGTCCCTTGAATGTATGTCATAACTACTATCTCTTTTATGTAACAAAATATCTTAAAGGTGACGTATGCTTTAAATATTTAATTCTCAGCCAAGTTTCACTCAAAGAATTTAAATGTTTAATTCGATGAACTGGGATTATTAACGAAACTTAATTATCATCATTGATAATATAGTCAAATTAATTAATGAATTCATTGCAAATCTTTTATTATATGACGTTCGGAATTTGATTCCCTACTAGATTATGCTAAAGAGTAAAGATTTTGAATTTTTTCATAGACCGAAGAACTGTTTTAGAAAATTTATGGCTACATATTTATATAATATATTAAATTTATATTTTTTATTATAAAATATTATAAATATTTATTATAAAAGATCGGCGGAGAAACCTTATTAAACTTAATCTTAGCACGCCTCTCTAAATAATATGTTTGAATTAATTTCTCATTAAAAGTACAAAGGCATTGGTGCAGCGTATTAAAATTAATAGTGAAATCTCATATCTCACATAATAACATTTACAAAGAGAGTAAAACTATCTTGCAAAGATAAAAAACTGCGCAACTGGCTTACATCCAATGAGATAAGCGCAGTGCGTCCACAATCTGGTGTAACTCGTTGCTGTGCCCCAGATATTAATGCCTTTTTTATATAAGAAGGTGGCAAACGAACAAGCGGTCACCTAAGTGACCGCTACCCATAGACATCTGCAACAAGCATTTGCGAGATGCGTTGCCTACCTTTAATAGACTGAGGAGGGGACAAAGAGAAGAATGACACTTCCTTCTCCTATCTATCGCCTTCCCCGTCAAATCTTCTTTCCCTTCCCACCCTCTCCTTATTAGAAAATGGTGGAAAGGGAAAGAGGAAGGGACTTCTATGAGGTCGTGGTCTATATACATTTCACCGGTCGAGCGTCATTCGTGCAACAACTGTTGTTGTGCTACTACTGGTAAAATGCTTATGCTTTTTTTCCCGAACAACGAAGTACAATCTTATATCTCGGTGTATCTGCTCGTAGATGTTAAATATAAAGCAATGACTTACAACCAATTTTTTTTTATTAATCGAAAATGTTTCTAAAGGTTTTATAATAATTGTAGGTTGCATCTAGATATTTTTTATTTTGCTATAATATTTATTCTCTGATATATATACTCTGTATGTATTAATATTAAAGTGACCTCAAATATAGCATTCTTATGGTAAAGAAAGGCCGAAGAACTTATAAAAATGTCTCCAAACTCCAAATTTCTCCGAGAAAAAAGCTTATCAGAGCTTCTTTAGAACGAATTCGTGTACTGGGCTTAATGTAATAAGGCTTCTATTGTAGACGCCATGGCTTTACTTCTGAAAGTGTTTTTTCGTCTCCATTTGGAGACAATCCAAATAATGTAATAAATTCATTCACTTAGCATTGCTCCGTATTTAATTTATCGAGGTTCTAAAGAAAGAAAAATCTGTAATTTATATTTAAATACTTATATTACTAAAAACATCCCACCAGTAGAACTTGTACTCGCTGTAAGTTTTTTACATTCATAATAAGCAATCAATAAATAAATTATTTATTTCAAACAATAAGGATCCTTAATATTAAATGTGATGTGTGACGAATGATGTCAATCGTACATTAACTATATAATTGTCATCATTCATCTCATAATAATATTAGCTATGATACGCCGGGGACCAATTTGAATAACATAAAAATGATGAAGTACTATTGTATTAATCGTTTTTAAATCTACATTATATTAATAAAATTACAAATTTATGCTTCTGTCAATTTGTGATTATTTAAATTACAATGAAACTATAAATTTCATTCTTGTAAACATGTAAGTTTTACGGATTACCCCATGCCTCGCATATCTTGGAACTCATGCATTTCGTTTATGTTTATTGGATACAATTGGCACTTTGTATTTCTACGAAGTCAACTTCCGGATGTCTTCGCTTTTGAATTGCAAAGATTGCCGAAGGCGTTTCCAATGCAAACAATAGTTATTTCGATTTAAATACATTTCCATTCAGATCCGTGAACCCTTTGAGTATTGGATAAAGTAAACTTATTTTTATCCGCCCTCCGATAAAAATACTCACCGATTGAATTTGTTTTTGTACGTAAATTATTAAAAATGAATAAATAAAATAAGTACTCACGTCTGTAACTCAATGGGGTAGATAGAAATTACGGATTTCTATTTTACCCCTCTCTCGCTTCGACTACATTAATTTATATACGCATACAAGTTTATCGTTTAAAGATACTCTTAATCTCTCTTTACTATGTCACCTATCCGATAGATATAAGTTCATCTAGGACCTTCACTTTCCAAACAAAAATTTCTCGTGTCATTTTTCTTTTATTCATGCCTTAACTATGCTCGAAGCACCGAAGCAAACCTTTCTCAGATTTAATCGCGCTAATAGAGAATAAACTTGAAGCGATGTGATCAAATTTACACACTAGTATAACATAACTGGATTGACTTTATGCATTTCTGCGTCTAAAGTAAAACCTTTTATGGTGTGAAGTTATTATAATCTGTGAATAACTTCAAGCACTAAGTTTATTATTAAATGTCATCAACACCAACTTCTTGCGACTTGGTAACTTTATGAATTTGTATGAATAAGTGTAAGTTGTCACACTCTAATGTAGTCGCAACGAAAGTTCAGTTATTATCTCCCGGCGTAGGGGCATGTGATTTATAAAGCTGCGGAAGTTAAGTGGGTCACGTGATCACGTACTATGCTCAGATTTTCTTATCTAAATGTAACTTATTACTTCAAGTTTAATTTTTATGTACACTTATGTAACATTTTACGGATATAAAGTTGCCCAAAAGTTATTGGTATGCGTATACAATACTAATTTTAGCCTAGTAGAAAATTGTATTCATCTATACACAGAAACACTTACGCTCATAACTTAGGGGTATGAAGATATTACGCATTTCGTACGACCCTTCGCTTATTCTATGTATAATCTTCATTTTAAGATAATACATACATCCATGATGATATTAAAAAGATCTCATAGTTTGTTTCGGATTAACTCAAAAACTACTGAACCGATTTTAATATTTTTTCACAAAAAGAAAGCCCTTCAATCGGCCAGTAACTAAGGTTATTTTTAATTTTTTTATCAATCTTTCCGAGCGAAGTCATAGCGGATTGTTAGTGCCTTATACTGTCAAAATAAATCAAGTAGACCATCTAACCAACATCCATTAAAATAGAACTTTGCAGTACTTATCTGAAGGTAATTTTCACTGAGATCGATTTTTAAAGCTCTACAATACCCAACACTATTCCAAGTTACTTGCAAAGTTCATTAATAATGAAATTTCCATCGCGCCACGCTATTTATCATTCATTTGCCGCAATTGTTTAAAGATGTGGATCGTTTATCATGATGATGGGGTATTATTTGCATTGAAAAATAGAGTCTTTATAAACTGATAATTTTCTTCTGAATGATCGACGAGGAAGGCAATGTTTATCGCGCGACATACGCATGTCTGTACCATGGTGATCTCCCGCCTTAACCGACCTTGGACCTTGACCTATTTTGAAGAGTGAGGTATCATTCGATTTTCTCTTAATAATTTTTGTACTTCATGCTTGTTTCCTCCAAAAAAGTAATTAAATTAATAAATAATCCGCTCATATCGAAGCCTTAACCCTTTTCAACTCCAGTAAGTACGCACCCTAACGATTGTGTAAGACGAACTCCTCGAAAGTTAGGTTATTACCTAATATAAAAGACGGCGAATAATATAAAATAATATACTTAAGTACAGCGGCCTGCTAAGTTTAGTCAGGTGGAAGATAACAGCTGGACGTTTCTTGTTTAAAAGGTTTTAATTTTTCTTTTAAGTTTGTTTCTTTTACGAGAAAAGGTATTTTTTTTAAACAAAGTACAATTAAACAAGCAAAGAGAATTTAGTACATCGTTTCATTCATAAAAAACAAGTTTAAAAATGAGCGAATCATGGACTGATAAGATTTTTTTTGTAAAAATAAAACAAAATAAAAACAAACCGCAACAAATATTTAAAATACAAAGGGTATACATCACTTTTATGTTAAAACAATGGTAGCTGCCGTTTTGTACAAAGCGGTTGTCGGAGAGTCAGTCAGATGGAAGGGGAACCGGCGGTAGGCTGAAGTTAAGATGGCTGGTTGACGTCGAACGAGGCCTAAAAAAGATCAGTGTTAAGAGCTGGAAACAAAAAGCTAAAAGTAGAGCGTCATGGAGGAAGTTACTAGACCAGGCGTAGGCCCACCCGCGGCTGTAGAACCTCAGACGATGATGATTTTGTATATTTTGTGTCTCTTTATGTTAGGTCACATGTTTTGTTTCTAGGACAATGCTGTAAAAACTCTAACGTTATCTCACCCTAACTTACTTTAACTTAGACTATACACAAACACACAAAATTATTAATTTTTAGTCATCTCCTTCGCTTTTAAATAATTTTAAACGACTTCGAAATTAGAAGGAGGTTGTAAGTTAGCTTGTGTGTGTTTTTTTTTCTTCATAACTTCGAAATTTGTTAACCGTTTTAAAATTGTAAGGAAGGGGGCAATAGCAAGTTTAATTAAATGAGACTCATTTTCATTTAAAATTAAAATTCCGAAAATTGACATATTGGTTTATTTGAGACAAGCCCTGTTGCTGTAACGACTTCATGAGTTATAAATCAAATTATACAAATCTGAAGGCGGTTTTATTTTTGTCCAAAAATTTAAAAGATTATTTTATAAAACTGACTTTTTTAAAACTACTAATTGCATAAATACTACGCAACAATATTTCAATTAAATTTAATATCGAATATTGTATGTAATATTTTACGACAAAATAACAATTCCCAATTATAAATCGGTAATTACCGCCAACAATTGAAATCATAAAATAGGTGTTTCGATGGTGCTCCAAATTAATGAACTAGTCGAAGTTGAAAAAAATCACAATACCTATGAGGATGAGACGAAGCGAGCAATTAATTGGTTGGGAAAAGGAAGCAAACTTTATTTTATATTGATTTTTCGGCATCTTGACTTTGAAAAAATATGGTTTTAACTTTATAACTTAACTGCTTTGGCATGAGGTAAGTACCTTTTTAAAAGTTATTAATGATTTTTTTAATAGATTTTAAGTTAATTTTTTAAGTACGTGTGACGAGTTAGACCTATTCGAAGTAACAAAGCAGGTGGCTATCAAGAATAAAGAAGAACGAGCGTGTAGCTATCATTTTTATATTATTGATTAATTAATGATGAAATGCATACAAATAGCTTTCATATTGGAAAGCAATTTGATCTATATAAAACGTAACAAATTTATATTCGTTGCGGACTTTACAAGCCGATTTGTTTTTCTCCGTCTTAATTTCTAACTATCAGGGTTCGATATTAAGCAAATGCAGTAATAAATGTATAAAATTATTTAGGAATAGATTACAAATAGATTTACAAATTTCAATATATCATAAATAACTATCAGTATTTAAGGAATTACTTATCTCTGTGGGTTGCTATATCTGTGTACCGCGAATAGATTATAAAGACATAGGATATCTTAAATTACAATGATGAAGTTTGTACGCTGGGTTTTAGGTAATTTAATAAATTATTATACGCGTTGTGCACGCGGTGATATTCATAATAATTCGCTCTGCGGTATTGTAAGGGCACACGGTTGTTTAAAATTTGAAAATCCACAGTTCACATATCCACATACAGTTTAAAATTCCTATTTGTCATATTTTGTGGCGAGGGCTTATTCCAACATAGTATTATTTTTAAATGTGCTAATAATAATTTTATTTTGATATACATTGACATATGATAGGATATGTATCAGAAATATTAATATATCATGATTTAAAATTTTACCTAGTAATTCCTACTAGCCTAAGTAACATGCTTGTGTCTTTTTTCTAAATCTGATTACAATAAATTTAGTCTAGCAATTTTTGTTTTGTTTTCTTTTGTTTTCTACTTTCTACCTTCTCGTAGTAGTGAAAAAAATAAAAATAGAAATCATTCATTTTGGTAACTAAAAGTAAAAAGTTTAGGCAATTGTATGTCACTTCCAAGTAAAAGATAGTGACTGGGATATATACACATATATTGTCGTTATATATAAGTCGGTATAGTCATATTGTCGTGAGGTTTAATAAATATCCTAATGTCGTGTTGAGTTTTATATAATAAAATAACATCTGGAAGTAGAGAGTGTATCTGCTCCGTACATCTATAAATAGACTCTAGGAAGTGATTGAGTGGCAATCTAACTTCGCAACCGACTAATGTTTCTAATTACCCGAGCAGATGGAATTAATTTATAACGTTAGTAAGGAATTTACGCACGAAAATCTAATTTATGATGGTTCAATGAAAACGTTAGGTCTGGAGCGCACTACAGTGTTACTAACCATTCAATAAATGTTTGTATCGTAAGTTCTCTTAAGGTTTCAAGCCGGTTTGTCAAGGATATAGCGTATGTATGGTAATTAACCGACATCAAATGGAATAAGAAAGAGGTTCTCAACTCGGCTGTATTTTTTTAAAGTTTGCTACCGCTGTCGTTTAAGAATCGATTTCAAAAAATTTCTTTTGTTTGAAAGGATATTCGCAAGTGGGTTCCATTTAATTTTAAATGTCATTGGACCTTGGATTTGGAAGATATACCGAAAAGTGACATTATTGGTAGACTGAAGACCGGTTTGTCTTAAATCAATAATAGCAATACCTATGTCACTTTTCTGTTTTTTTTTTATTTAATTGATTTGTAATAAGACGTAGCGTGACTATAAATGATTGTAACTAAAACAAGGTGTTGCCCGCGGCTTTGCACGCGTTCGTTTCTTATTTTGCTAGCTGAAATTTGTTGTATGTAATTTGATTCGGCGTATATTCATTTAGATGACAAATAACACGTGTGAAAAAGTTGTTATTGTCAACATTACCATAGCAACCTATATTTAAGCAACTTGTAATGAAGCTTTTTATATTTCTTATCCCTAAAAAAGGGAAGAATAATACCAATTTGAAGTCGGTTTTGTTTTTGTTAAAATCCTGAAAAGATAATAATAAAAACAAAAACCTCTTATTTATTTGTGTACAAAAAAGACAAGGATCATAATATATGGCCGAGAGAATAATATTTCTTTTGTAAAGAGAAAATATTTTGCTGTAACAAAAGGAAAAGGAGGAAGTCAAATAAAGTATTGAGTTGACATTAAAGAGCTATGAAAGCGTCAGATCGGTTTCTGCTTTTCTTTGCCTATTATGGATCGGAAAAGAAATATCACGAACGAATTGAAGTTGAAATTGGAGTGAATTAATTCTGTGCGAAATGGAGCGAAACGCGGACACGTACCGAAGATACGCGTTCACAGGATCATTTAATATGCCATTTTCCTTTGCTTTTGTACTTTGAAACTTGATTATTTTTAATACATGAATTTATAAAGACAATACTAATTAAGTGACTACATTTTAGTTTGCTGAAATGTCCAAATAAGCTTACATGCACAAGCTTAGTGCTAGGATATTATTGACGACATAAGTTGTCAGAATTTGAACCCAAAAACTTTTGTTTCGCAGCCCGTATGCTAAGTCAATGGAGCTATAGGTGTTTAAACAATTAATCAGTACTTCTTATCAGTAAAATAAATTAATTTTATTTTATAAGTTTTCATGATTTTTCGCCGTGAATTGAACGCAGTTCATTAATAACTCAGTTTTTGTTACGTGTCGTAACTTTCTCAATTCAGGCGCGACGCATTGTTTGATGAAAGGAACAGTTTATAATGGCGGATCCCTTATTGTTACATAATAATGGACTGTCCGTCTGCCCTGATACTGTTTACTCAATATACTCTTTTGTTGCTACGCTTCGAGATCCCGAAGATAAAATGTTATTGAAAAATGAAGTCAAGATGGACGACTTTTTATTCATTTTTACAAACGTTAAAAAAGTGATAAGTATATACTTAATGGGATATGACATTCTTATAGCTAGCAACATGTGGGTTGCTAGATTAATTAGTCAGTATATTTATTTAGAAATACTAACGGGTAAGTAATGAAAAAGAGAGGAAGACTGGTATAGATGAGATATAGACATCTTATTCGACTTGACGAAAATTGAAAATGTAAATACTTCTGCTTTGTTTATACTGTAATGTGTAGTTAATTTCCTGTTAGGAGCGATGTGCCAAGGTTCCGTCACTACGCGATTTTTTTACAGTTAGAATCCTTTTTACGTAAGAATCAATGTCTTGTTCGCTAATTAAATTTCACGAGTATCGTTCCTAATCGCTAGCGAGCCTCTTTAACTAAACATACATTTACTTTAAACAGTCATCTTATACAATGTTGCTCCCAATTACCTGATTGTACATCGAAACTTAAAACAACAGTGTTCAATATTTGTTTTTCGTCGAAACAAAGACTTTTAACGAGTCTTTGTTTCGACGAAAAACACAATAAAGCAGTTAGAGAAACTCGAAGCAAGCCACCTGCAATGAACATATTTGAGTTGGAACAAACGCCGCGCACTCGGATGCTTCGGTCCGCCTAACTAGTTAAGGCGCATTATGCACATTTATTTTGTGGTGCAAGTCAGAGAGGAGGAACGTTTGTTGATCTAAGAAGAAATAGACACGTAAGTTCACAGGCTATAGCCATTTATAATTTCTTATATTTAATCGAATACTACACATTAGAATTAAACAAATCGTATGGATTTTATCACATCTTTTTAAGTTTGATTATTGATGTTTCCAGCACTTTATAGCTCTTATTGGCCTTTGTCAATTTTGCTAGCTGAGTTCCAATTTTTTAAATAATTGCTTTTCAACTCAGTGTTATTTATTTTTATCGTTAGACTATTTTCCAATGTGACCTTTGAAAGAACGCTGCTTTAATATTATCGACAACTACTCACGAATTAACATATGTTATCTATGTCTATCTCTAGACTAATTGGTTCTAAATTTCTGTCAGTTTTTTATATACAAGAAGGTGGCAAACGAGCAAGCGGTCACCTAAATGACCGCTACCCATAGACATCTGCAACAAGCATTTGCGGGTGCAGATGCGTTGCCTACCTTTAATAGATAGAGAAGGGGATGGACAGAAAAATACACATTACCTTCTCCAATCCATCCTCTTCCCCGTCAAATCCTCCTTCCCTTCCTATCCTTTCCTTATTAGAAAAGGGTGGGAAAGGGAAGAGGACTAAAATTAGGCCTCCGGCACCTCACTCCTCAGACGAAATGCAAAAAACTTCTACTTCACGCCTGTCTTCTGTGAGGTCGTGGTATTTCACGGTTCGAGCGGGCAATTCGTGCAACAGATGTTATTATTGTGGACTCTACCACTGTAATTTAGCTTTTAATAGTATAAAAATAAATTTTTGGTTTTATATATTACTTAATCATCACTGCATCTTATAACTTACGGCACCCGAACGTAAGCAGTTTGTGTTGGAGGCTACACTGAACGTGCTCAAGTAATTGTTTTCCGACGAGTGTCTGCTGTGCATTCGACGTACTGCACTGTACCGCACCGAACTGCATTGTACTGGCAAGTACTGGTATTCCCTATGCGTTAGTGCAGCAGTGAAGTGCTATTTCTTCTCGAGTATGAAGAACATTTAGAATGTCATTATGCAACAAGTTCGCTTCAAAGAAAATAGTTGTGCAAAGCTACATACACCGTAGTCCCAGTTACTAACAAGGTATGCGTAGTTCGTTTCTGCTGTAAAGAAAAATTTTAATTTAACTCTATGTGACCGTCGCACATATTGCTGTTAACAATGTGTATATTTTTTTTATGAACGCCATTATGAAAATTATGTTAAACCCGTTAAGTAACAAAATATTAATTCACGTACGTACTTTACTTATACAAATGTAGTAGTTATTTCAATAAAATTATCAAGGTTATATCAAGTGAGTAAATGAATTTAATCAACCAATCTCGCGGTGGACGCCACTGTGTTATGCATAATTACAAAATCCTTTCGCAGAGCTACGCTAAGCCTGATTTACAAGCGTCGACCAATTAAATTACTGTTCTTATAATTTGCATACGGAAATATACGTTGTTTTGTTAGTTTGTGAATTATGTTACGTCTTTTGTTGGTACGTTTTGATTATAATATGTCTACGCTATTCCAAATCAAGGGCTAAACTTTGCAAACGAAAGATACACCTCAACTGCAACGCTACAATTCGTAAATTTAAAAATATTTGCCGAAAACCATTCGCTTTACCATATAATATAAGTTATCTATAATAAACAATTTCACTTCACTTTATCTTAAAATCCATCCATCCGTCCACTGCTGGACATAGGCCTCCCCTATTAATCGCATCATTGGGGGCACATGTGCCATAATCGTCAAGCTTGACAGGCGGGTTGGCGATCGCAGTATGTTTCACCGTACTAAGAAAAGAACTCTGCTGCCCCTCCTCCCGAGGTTTTTACATCTAGACCCAAGACAAACAGACATGTTCATTTTCCAACCATTCCGTCTATTGGTAAAAGTCATATGAATATCTGCTAAAAAGTTTTTAAGCTTATTGCTTAAAGACCCACAGAGGTGACGAAGGTATTTTTTATGTTTATGGATGGTCGTACTCCGTACCTTCCTGGTGAATAATCAGCGTTTATTTGCTTATTGTTTTAAGCCATTGCGCCATTAATCATTCAGATGTTATGAAGTACAATATTTTACGAAATAAGTATATTTTTTTTAGATATCCTGGACGACGACAAGTGCAGACGACGACATCTAATAAAATATATAAGGACATGAAATTTGCCGAAATTTGAAATTGCATCTAATCAAATTATATCAAAATGCGGAGCGCGATTCGTGTCATTAGCCAACTAATCGATGTTAGATTGCCTCTTAATCGATTCCTTATCTGATTTGCCACTAACGTACATGTAACTTTTGCTAAATGTGAAACTTATGGTCGATGTATCCCAAGTATGCCTTCTGTAGGCGTAAGTATTCTATTTAGAAGCTTAAAATTAATAAAGAAAAGAAGAGAAACGACTTTGCTATTTTAAAGGTGGTATCTATTACTTTTAACAGTTGTAGAGCCATCAACAGAAGTATCTGCACAAATAGACCATTTCTACAGGGGAATCACGACGTGAAGCAGAGGTTTTCTTCTGAGTTTTGTATCATCAATCAAATCTAGTCCTCTTTAGACACTAGTCCATCAAAACAGATAAGGAAAGTCCTTATCTGTACTGATCTTCTTTTCTTCATAAATATTAAATCTATAATTGGGATTATAGTGAAGCACTAAATAATTTATTATAAAATACATGCTGCACGAAAGGCCTACTGGCTTGGTGAAATACCACGACCTCACAAAACACAGGCGTGAAGTAAACGTTTTCTCCGCTTCTTCCTGTGATTTAGGTGTCGGAGGCTCAATTCTAGTCCTTTTCAGTTTTCTATCCTTTTCTAATAAGGAAAGAATGGGAAGAGGAGGTGGATTCCCGAGGAGCGTTGGCGTCAGGCAGACGGCTGGACGCAAAATCTGTAGCCAAAACCAATTACAGTATCTACTACAGCAGAGTCCAGGACATATAGAAGAGTAGTAAATACTGTTCCAACTATACGTAGGAGGAAAAGGGACAGGGAGAATGGCGATGTAAAAAGTGAGGTATGTGGAAATTCCTATTTATGCTTTGTACTCTTTGTATTCTTGGAATGATTCTACGTCGACTAAGCCACTTTAGTACAAAAGAATTATTAGATAGAGAGTAATTTATGTTATTATGAAATATTAGCAATAACTTTCGTCTAACTCAGTTTGATGAAAACATTCTAGTTAGCGCGTTGTTGGAATAGTTGAAAGTGCCAAACAAGTTAGCGGGTCACCCTAACTTATAGAGCTATGTTTTAGTGTTGCCGAGTTTTCGGGAAGATATACGAGAGAACATAGGTATATATGAGAAATAAGTGTTATGTTTTAAGGATGTACTCTTAGTTATATATATATAAAATTCCGTATAATTCATCGAATATTTGAAACGACATTGATAAATTAACTAAGCAAATGTATTTTCACCGCATTTAAAACGCAACATTAAGGGGAAAAGAAGATTAACACAAAAATAGTCTGCTGTTGATAATACCTTATTTTATTATTTCAAAGATCTCACATATATGTATATGTGCTTATAATGCATATGTTTGTTTGTCGTTTTCTGCTATAAAATTTATCCGTAATAACTTTTTGGCGATCTTATATTTTTCAGTCACAAACACGAAGCCTGTTAAAATGGGAAAATATTTGTCTGTCATTCTATAATATTTCAGAGGCGCTGATTAAAATCGCACCGTTTGTTTTGTTTTCATCTCACAAAGATAAATTCAAAAGCAGACGTTTAAAATTACAATACCGGAGCGAAGTTTTGCGAAACGTTTTTGGTTTCTAAAAAATGTTATTGTTCAGTGAGTCCGTAGCAAAGTAGGAGTCTTTATTCATAGGTTCTAGCAGCTCGGCTGCTTATTTGTTTTCTTTTCCGTGAAAACTAAGTACCTATTAGTAATAATTTTTATCTAATTTTGAATTATAATTTTTCTTTTTAATAAATCTGGCTTTTCTCTCACTCTTCGTCTTTTTTCTGAAGATATTGTAAAGATCAAAAACTAACATGTAGGATTGTATAGTTTGATTTACTATGTTACGACTTTCACAACCACGTATTATGTAGAAAACATAGCCATATAAAGTTTAATATTTTTAACATGTCATATTTCTGTTCATTACTTCTTGCACATATGTAGATGCACAAAACTACATACATAACGGTTGCCGTATCAAAATACATTTAAAAACGCACACTATTTTTCGTATATCGTCAATCAATATATCTTGTGCACATTTTTAAATGGACCGTTGTCGTTGGATCGTTAAAACGAGAGAGAACTAATAAAGCTGGCCTCAATTGGAATATGCTTGCTCCAATGCACACGTATTTTAAGCCCCTAATCCTCACTAGGGACGTGTTTTGTCCCTTTTGACAAGGGTCAAGTTTTAACTCTGTATTGACAAGTTTCAACACGTTCCGTTTTATTTTCAGATATCAAGCGACCGGAAATTTGTTGACTTTTATTTTTTTTTATTTTCACAGTAATTTTGTTTGTGGTATGTTCAGTGTAGAGATTTTATGAAACTTTTCACAAATTTCCACTTTTTTATCGATATATACATATAAATATATATATATACATATCGACACAACAAAGTGGAAATATCGAATCCCGAAATATGCAATTTACATCACAGTCAAAAAAAAGTTTTCAAAAATATAGAACTCGTAAATTAATGAAGACAATATTTAATAATTGGAATACACATTGACATATTTGAGAGTTCGTTGGAAGACGTGACGTAGATCATTCGACGTGGTATGTTTCTGTCCAAATGAGTCATTTAGGCTAATTTTCAAGATACGATATTTAAAATGTCTTGCGTCAATATGTAGTTTCGGTTACAAAAGCAGAATGGTTGTGCACGTGGTAGTTTGAATTAAGTTTGGTAATATTTTGGCGGCACCTACATATATTAAGCCGCAACGATCTTAGCTACGGCTTTGTTCCAGAAAAAATTATATTGACTATCTCGTTCCCTCGTATTCCAATTTTTATCTTATTTGCGTGGTGTTCCGGAATTTATTTATAGAACTATAAGACAAACTACAAATAAATCACCATCAATTAACATTCAATTTCATTTAAAAATCATTTCTGATAAATTCTAGTTGCGTTTACATGTCAAAAACCAAATGTGATATCTATAAAAGTTCTCATAGTTCCATTATATGTTTTATTCCTTATTTTATTTTTTACATTTCCCCGCCACTCTAAGACTGAAGTTGGGTAGACAAATCGTTCGCTCTCATAAAAATTTACGTTCGCGGCAAACGATTTTGTTCGCTCATTTTGTGAAAAATAAAATTTCAACTTGAAAATACTGAAACAGCCCGCCATCCCGCCATTAACCCTACGTGCACTTCGTAATCGTCCTAGTTTATAGTTTTACAGATTATATGTACATGATATGTGGTTATAGATATAGATTGTATAAATATTACAAATGTGATATTTAAGAATATGAAAGCATTCAAAGATTCGTATTAATCTCTCATGTCACCTAACTCTATTGGATGAAGATTAGACTCAACTGGGACAGGAAAGGAATTTATTATCCCACACGAGACAAAGGCCACATGTGAAATAATATTTCAAATTTTGCATGAGTCATAGGGGAAGTACTTACGACCTTACAAAATACTGGCATCAAAGAAAAAAAGAAAAAGAAGCAACTGCATAACTAAATGTTAAAAAATAAAACAAAACAAATTGAAATTAATACGAAAGTTAATATTAAGTAAGCAATAATAAGCAGCACACAGAATATAATAGACACAGAATTGCAAGATTGTGCCATCAGTAGTGTATATCTATCTATCAGATAAAACAACTTAGAATGATAAGAATCTTATTTGCGGCGTAGTAGGCTCTTTGTAAAATAATAAAGGGGTTACAGATAACCCACTTTCATCCGGACCGAGTGAAATATATAGGTAATGTTTTCTTCCTGATCCTCCCTTTTCGCTAAAGTAACAACATCATAAATCTCAAGGTGGTTGGCCCAAGTTCATGGCCTTGTGTTTGTTGGCGCTGTGCCAAAGGAGACACTTTGTACATACTCTAGGGCTGGTAGAACATTTTCGACTAATAGAGTTCAGAATCGCTCTCCACCCCACTTTAGTAGAGATTTAACTAATATTATGTATGTTACCAAACGAATCGAACCGAGTATGATCAAACTACATCATTTTATAATTGGGTCCAAGTATGGCGTAAAACTGCGAATAACGTTACTCGAATGACAGCAAAATACAGAGGTAGAGTCCGTAACAGCAACATCTGTTGCACGAATGGTCTGCTCGACCGGTGAAATACCAGGACGTTCTGAGTGCGTAAGAGTAGAACTCTGTATTTTGCTGTCATTCGAGTAACGTTAGTTCCTCACTAGGTGCTGGAGGCCTAATTCTAGTCCTCGTCCCCTTCCCAACCTTTTTCTTATAAGGAAAGGATGGGAAGAGGAAGTGGAAAAAATGTCAATTTTTCTGCCTATCTGCAACTCACAAGTGCTTGTTGTAGATATCTATGGTTTGCTACCTTCTCGTATAAAAATGAGGTGCTATTGTCTCACAAAATCAATTTGAGGTATAGAAATGTATACTTCTGCGTTTGGCTTGAGTGAAGCTCCTTTCATCATATAACGTATGCACGTAGCATCGTTTGGCTTCTTCTGCTGTCTTGTTGTTATTAATTAAAAGAAACAGATATTCCTGTGCAAGGTGATAACCCTAAAACAGAATTTAAAAACCTATTTTTCATACCAGTCTTCTTGGTTGTGACGGAAAAATATTTAGATTTATTATTACATAAACAAAACTAGTTGACTGAATGAAATAGATGTTCCAGGCTAAAAGTAATCTCTACATATAATAAAATGGTAACTGATCGGTGTCTGTACATGGAAAATAAATTAGCAAAACTATTATAGGGGGTATCTACCAATGCTACAGAACACAAAACAATGATTTTTTTTTATTTTTCTCTGTCATACAGACGTATGTCTGTTTGTCTGTTAAATTATTCGACCTAACCGATTTGGATGCGGTTTTCACTAATGTGTAGTAATTAGCTTCAATCGTTAGATAAAGTTTTTGTTCCTACTAAATCGGTGCATAAATAAAAAAATATATATCAATTTAAAGTGTTACGTTTAACATTTCTTCCAAAAAAATGTTATAAAATTACTATTTAGTTGATTAGGATGTAACTTTAGTTTACTATGTGCGATATTCTATAAAATAACAAAGGTTCGAAGATAATACAAAGTTAAAAATATAAATTATGAATATGCCAATGTAACTTGACCTTCGATTATAAAAGTGGTAGAGTCCGCAGTAGCGTCTGCTGCTGCACGAATGGCCCGCTTGACCGGTGAAATACCACTACCTCAC
>DWLR01000880.1:0-21359 GCA_018246295.1 Papilio alexanor hazarajatica | reverse complement strand
GGCGCGGAGGGCGCGGGCGGCGCGCGGCGCGGTTGCTCCTGCAGCGACAGCGCGATGGCCAGCTGCACCATTGTCTCATCATCGGCGTCAGCCGGGATGTCCAGCAGCGCCTCCAGACCTGGCACAATATTTTCAGAATATTATAAAACAGTTACCAGAACACTATAACAATGAACCCGTAAAAATATCATTTTTCAACGTATATTTAACGAATTTATGTAAAACCGGCTGTGTGTACTGAAAAGCGACACAATCGCAAAAAGTTTAAACATTTTCTATTACAGCATTAGATGTCTAAATGTTTTAAGTACACCATAAGGATACAAGAATACATAGGCAACGAGTACAACTACCTCCATCTGGTGCCAGCAGTACCATCGGCTCGAGCGCGTCGTCTACGTCCATGAACTGGTTCTCCTGCTGGTCGTCGCGCGCCGCGCTCACGTCCGACTCGGAGGCCGCGGCGTCCGCCGCCGAGCTGGCGGGCGGCGCCGTCGCCACTGATGAACCGGCGCCTGCATAAAATAAATACAATTCGATTTTGGAAACATACTCATTCACTTAAATTTAAATTTTGGCTTAATATTAAAGCATTTTATAACGTTGAAGAATTTTTAAACTAACTAAATTCATGTTTGCCATTTAAGACTTTTTTTTGTTTTCTTGCATTTTTTCATGTTTGAATTCAAATTTTATTTCATTTGATTTTACATGTACCGACCTGTAAATTTTTATAATCTATACATATAATAAAATCGTAACTGATCGGTGTCTGTATATGGAAAATAAATTAGCAAAACTATTACAGGGGGGTATTTATCAATGCTATAGAACTCAAAACAACGATTTTTAAAATTTTTGACTGTTTGTCGGTTACAATGTTTGCGCTATTTTCAGAAACGGCTTAACCGATTTGGATGCGATTTTCATCAATGTGTAGTAATTAACTTCAATCGTTAGATTATGTTTCATCTAAATCGGTGCATAAATAAAAAAGTTATATCAATTTAAAGTGTTAAGTTAAACATTTCTTCAGAAAAAATGCTGTTAAATTACTGTTTAATTGATTGAGATGAAACATTAGTTTACTAAATATGATATTCTATAAAATGACGATGGTTTGAATATAGTACAAAGTTCAAAATAGACATTTTGAAAATGCCAGTGTAACTTGACCTTCGAGATATATTGTCAAATGGGTTGATCATGGTTCTACTTAGGCAGGACCTTTCGGTTGTACGGGATTGCGTGTTTATTACAAAGCGGGTGAAAAAATTATTTTGTCATTAAATTTTTACAATGTTGCTTCGTTAGGTTGCTTCGATAGATGACATAAAATAGTAAAAAATAGGATTTGGTAAATTTAAAAACGAATATCACACCTGTTATCAGGATTTTCAAAATGTGTTCTATTTTACTCCTCAAAAATAATAAAGTATCCTTGTATATCTTGATAATCTTAATCTTTTAAGTCTGTCACACATTGGGTAAAAAAAAATCCCGTCTCAGTAAAAGTATGTGGCGATTTAATAAAATTTGATTAGTTATTTAATCAACTGTATAATAATGCAACATCTGAACTGTCATTTAGCTCTAAAAAGTCAAATATCGACGCCATATCTTTTAAGGGCGTCCTATGATTTTAGTTCACATTTTGACAGTGATTAAACGGAAACTTAAATTTCTTTTTCTTTCCTTAAATCCTTTTTATTTCCTTAAATCTATTAGTTGATGGTAAAAATGAGCGTAATTCAAGATAACTGTCTCTTTTTTGTTATGCACTTTGTTAGGTTGTGTTTTTTTTTGGCAATGAAATGCTTATTTACTTTATTTTTTATTTATTTAGATTAGGTTATACTTAATTTAAAAAAGAACTGAATATATAAGTTAGTTACTTTATCTTTCTTCGTAATCCTTACTAATATTATGATTACGAAAGTAGCTCTTTCTGTCTGTTACGCTTTTACGGCTAAATCATTAAACCGATTTCGAGGAAATTTGGTAAAACGCTAGATTTGACCTTAGGAAAGGAAATATGCTACATTATATTGCGGAAAAAAGGGTTGAAGAGGTAAAGGAGGGGGGGGGGTTTCGTAAAACCTACGAAACCGATCATCATTAAACTTTGTACACATATTCTTTAAGGTGTTGGGAAAGATAAAGGATAGTATCTATTACAACAAAAAAATAGGGAGCGTAAAAAAATTATAAATGCGAATGTTTGGATGGACGTTTGTCACTAGCTCCACACCAGCCGAAAAGATCTGGACGAAATTTGGCACATAGATAGAGTATAGTCTGGAACATTACTTAGGCTTTTATCCTGGAAAAATGTACGGTGGTTTCCGCGGAACGTTTTTCACCCAGATATATGTATATGTTTACATATAGTTACATCAATATTGAATTCCACGCGGACGAAGTCGCGGGTAACAGCTAGTTACCAATAAATTTATATTTGTTCTGAAGGCAAGCCCTATTAAGAATACTGGTAACCAACAAAGATGTATGCATAAATGTACGAATGTGGAAGAAGCAAGAGAGATTTAGCAAGATCGTGCTTTATAAATTCATAATTTCCGTCAACCCCCTATGCTACGAACACATTATTTATAAAATATACACATTAATTTTTAAAACATTTACCGGGTGTATTAGGCGGTGAAGGTATGTACACGCGACGTTTCTTGACTCGTGGCCGGAGCACTCTCATCAGAGCCGCCTTGGTGCCGAAGCTTATGGTTGGATCTTCAGCTAGCAACAGGGACAGATAGATTTGATTTCCAAAGTCGATCTGTAAAAAAGGTAATGAAATTACCATATGATTTTTTGTAAGAGAACCTATTACACCATATTATCCCCTCAGGCACATTTGATGTCACACGTCATGCACTTGTTTGCCCTAGCAGCGGACGTGTCTAGGACTCATTTGAGTTTACAGAATATTTATCATGCACAATTCTGTTCATATTATCGTAGCTTGTATCATTCATAACAGAAGAGGCAATTACAGTATTTCGGTGAACATCATTTGCGACACACTGCCCCTTTATGTCAGAAATAATGAATATATTTGATGATATTAATAATTGTTTTTTTTTTTATAAGTTGAGTTTATTTTATTAAGTTTTACTTTATTTTTATTTATTTATTTTTGGTTTTTGCAATTCTAATTATCTGAAGTCAACTTGTACTACTACTACATGTCATTAATATTTTAGAAATAAATGAATTCTTACGTAAAATAATTGTTATATTGTATAACAATTATTTGAATGCAGCAGCAACTATACAATGAATGTACGTGATGTTTCTAGTCGGAAACCCATCGCCCACTTCACATACAACTTTAGAACGAAAGCATCTTGTTTGTACTTCAGACCGAGATAAGATATGTCATCAAAGTATAAGAGCGCGTCTGTAACACTGACCGCGTCGTTGTCAGCGTGCAGCTGGAATGCGTGCAGGATGTCGGCGAGCGCGTGCAGCGTGTGGTCGACGTGGCGCAGGCCGTGCGCAAGCACGCCGCCGGGCCCGGGCGGCGAGCGCACTGCTGCCAGCCGCCACAGCACGCTGCACAGCATTGCGCACAAATGCGGCGCACCGCTCGCGCCATCGCTCTCCGCGCCGTCCTTCCAAAGCACTGACCAGTCGCCTGGTAAACAAACATATCATTTATTCTTATATGTATAATTAGATTTTGTCATTGGCTTCGCACGAGGTCGATAAATCGCTTTCAAGAAAATAAAATATTACGCTTTTTAAATGTTTTGTTGATGTTATTAGGCTTACCGATATATTACATGGCCCTACTTACTCATATATATTAGGATTTGTCAAGGCATTTTAAAGTTAAATCGTGTCATAAACATAGACAGACAAAATTATTAAAAATAGGAGAATAGAATTGATTCTAGTAAGGCATAAAATAAATTTATAAACATTTTTTATTGTTTGTTAAAATTCACAGAATTTTTATTGTTTTTCAAAACAACTGGACAACACAGACTCCGTAGAGTACCACAGATTTATAAATACGTCTCGATAATAGGTTTATAAAGATTATTGTGGAAGAAGACTGAAGGATTTACCTGACGAAAGACCACTAATTCCTTAAAAAAAAAAAACGAAAACTAACCAGAAAAACACAAGCTTTAAACTAAAATAAATTAGGAATCAGATCAAAAAGGGGTTAAGTCTATATCTATTGTTCGGTATAGATCATTTAATAATTTTCGTCCAATAATTTTGTGTTTCGCGGCTAGTAATATTTTAACGGAAAGGGTAGGTAAATTGATTTTTTTTTCTTTCTCTCCTTGCACAAGTGGGTATTTGGGATAATACCCTCGCCGGTCGGGCGGTGCTTATTAGTATCGAAGACGTCATAGAAATTAAAAATCTAGGATCTAAAAAAATCTTCATTCATCAGAACAAAGCACGTTTTGTATAACCTATAATTCACACTAGTGTTTTGTACTATGTTTCCAGCAAACAAACACACCATTTTCTGGCTTGCGCGGTGTGGGCGCCGTGTACTTGACGAGATGCTGCGGGCGGGCGACGGCCACGCCGCGCGCCAGCAGCACCAGCCGGAAGTACGCCTCGGGGTCGATGTTGCGCGCGTCGGCCGTATCGCGCAGGTCGCACAGCGCCATGCACACGTACTTCAAGATCGCTTGATCCTGGGGATTTCAAGGATTAAATTATTATATTTTAAATATGCTATGCATATACAAAAAAAAGTTACAAGTTCCAAAAAATAACTAATAAGATTTTAAATAACTCACGGGAAAAATCTTTTACTTTATAAAATTTCTAGAGTTCAGCCCCAGTTCAAAGATAACTCGCGCTACTTGTTGATATCCTTCCAATCATAGTAGACCAAGGTCACTAGCTGTCCTTATATGTTATTGATGTATTTACCTTGAACTGGTGGTACTGTGACTGATAGATGGCGCGCAGCAGACACTGCGCACGGGCATGCAAATGAGCAGATGCGGGGGCGCAGAGAAGCTTCCTGGCGGCCTCGGCGCCGGCCTCCGCGCCCGCCTCACTGCCAGCGGTGGCGGCGGCGACCGCCGGCGCGCCCGCCGCTAGCTCCAGAGCCTCCAGCGCCGCGCACGCTATACGCTCCAGCAAGCTCGGCTTCCATATACCGTTCATGCCATCAGCCTCCTGAAGAAATGTAGAAATTATTTGCAGCAAATCCCATCTTAATGTAATACATGTAAATCCAATCAAGTTTATACTAGATGTTGCCAGTGGCTTTGCACGCTTTTAAAAGATCGCTATCAAGAAAATACAAAATATTGTATTCAAAATGTCTTTTTTGATCATCACTAAGCTTAAGTATCGATATTTACGTAATTTTTTTATATGGCCTATCACTTGCACAATCTCGTGTTCTTACTATATTCCAATTTTCAATAAAATAGCTGTTCTTAAGTTATATTAGGACACACAGCAGACTGACAGACAGATACATATTTTATATAGCCTATCTTTTGCGCAGTCGTGTGTTTTGCTATATATCAATTTTCATTAAGATGGGACCAACCGTTCTAAATATAAATCGTGACACATAGACAGACAAACAAAAATTTAAAAATGGTAGAATTGATGTCGGTGAGCCATGAAAGAAATATTTATAACAAAATTTTACAAAAAAAAAAAAAACTGAATTACAGACATACACTACTGTAGTTTTATACATTTGTATAGATAATGTAAACTTTTAGAAACCTAATATAGGTAGAAAAAATAATTATGCTTTAATTTTCTTAAATATTAAATGGAGAGTAACTTCTATTACTTTAAAATAAATATTCTTTCCGATTAATCTTACTTGAGCAACCTTGCTTGTAGATGGACAAGCTGACGCGTCTTCGTTTTCTTCGGGCCAACCAAATTGCTCCTTGTTCTTTCCATAAACCTAAAAATATTTACATTGTATAAAATTGTCTATTAAATAAACGCATTATTATATAAAGTCTTCAATTAATTATTCAATAATTACCTTGACAGAGTCGACCATAGTCACACCGTCGGGGTCTTGTGAGGGGCCAAAGTTGATGATAAGTTTCTTATCGGACTGCAAGGATTCCTCGCGAGTGAGAGGAATATCGAACCAACGGTTTCGCACCACCACTGTAGATATAGTTCTTCCGTATACCTGTTATAAAATTTTTGATTACATTATGCATATATTTTTCGACTGGATGTTAAACTCGTGAAAGAAAATACTACCTCGACATATGACGGTGTACGAGCGACATCCTGAGTGCCGAGCAACACTCTAATGCCGCAAATGACCATGTTTGGATCAGAATTGATCACTTCCATTGAGAATCCGCTCATCTTCGTAGATACGACGTAGAGACCTAAAAATATCAGTTTATCCTATAAAATACATGTTAGAGACATCAAATCACAATGTCTTTGCTCTTCTGTATAGCCTTAACGACATAACTGTAGGAGTGTAACAAATAATCGAAAACAAAGAAATGCCATTATTACAAAAAATGTATCTTCATTTCTGTCACACGAATATCCTTTTGGGAAATATCATAATTTTACAAAATGCAAGATGGTATCAAGAAATGAAGTAGTATATAGAATAGTAGTAGATAAGAAATAATACGTCACATACTTGCGGTGTTGAGGCGATTCTTTATCTGTGCCGTATTATACACTTGCAGCAGGTCGTTGCCGCCAAACTCGATGCCGTCGGTCATCGCGACGCAGTGCTCGAAGAAATCGATCGGGAACTGAGGACCACCGTTCGAATTTGATTTCGTAGCTGCCTAAATTAACACACAAAGTTTAGTATGATTCTAGAAAATAGTACACCGATTACAATTGAAGTACAGTACTGAAGACAACAGCATTAGTGTCAATGTTCCTTGAATATGTAAACATCACTTGTGTTGTCTCTTCGAGTACTTCATCATGGCAGTTCGTTCATACACAGCAGTTCGCAGCACACAGGGTGATAAGCGGAGGATGGATAAATTTAGTTCACGTGTAGGTCTTTCAACAAGGACGGGTCGATGTTAATAATCTGTAGCGGCCATTTTGTTTTGGCGGCATCTGTCAAATCAGTTTTTTCTTATTCAGTCACTGATGCCAAATCAGCCAATATAACGCAGGCCATCGCTCAGATTCAGCCGGATCTATGCAGCATAGTCATAAAAAATTGGACCTCTCGGATTCGTGCCACCATACGAAGCCGCGGCGGACATTTGAACGATGTCATATTCCATCCATAATGGCATAAATGGGCCTTTCAAATAAAAAATAAATATCGTTAATATCTCACACACATCTTGTTTTATTTAATTTTATCATCGACCCGTCCTTGTTGAAAGACCCTTTAGTATAAACGAAAATGGCTCAAGAAGCGGTAAAATATAGTGTGGGTTACCTGTTGCGCCTTGTTCTTGTTGTGGGCGAGCGCGCGCGGCCGGCGGCGCGGCGCATGCGTGGGCTGGATGGCCGGCGACAGCCAGTAGCCGGTGTGCTCGGCGCTGGCGGCGTACATGCGCAGGCTGCCGTCCTCGCACAGTAGGATCAGCGTGCTCTTCTGCTCGCCGCCGCCGCCGCACCAGTGACGCACCGCCACCATGTCCGTTATCTTCGCTTTGGCCGGTACCACCTGCATATACAAAGTCATAGTCTGTTTATAACTGTAAACTCTTGGTTGTTGTTATTCATTTTATCTAAATTATTTAATTATAAATAAGTCAATATAAATAAATAAAAAAAACACAAATTTACTCAGTTGGCAACTCAAGCGACTTTTAAGCCTATCAAAGAACTCTATTTAAATTAAAAATATAAAACTTTTGCATTTTGAAGTTTCCAGTTACGGAAAACCAATCACTTCCAACTTATAGCGAAGAACCACCAATTTATAACTTCTTTTTTCAATATCTAAAACTGGAAACTGTACCGGTGTTTTTTTGCAACATTAAATACTCACCTTAATCTCTTGCACATAAATGGTGGTGGGTGTAAGCATGAGCACGACGGGGTTGTTGGAGGCCTGCATGATCGCAGTGACGAGGCCCGGGTGGCCGGGCACCTCCGCCCACTGGCACAGCGACTGCACGCCGCTCTGCTTGCCGCTGCGCCCGCCCTCCTTCTGGCTCGCCGTCGTCGACAGCGTTATCATTGCCGTACCTGAAAATAATACGTCGTATAAGTGATACGGCTCGAAGGACCAAAATCGAAAAATAATTCATACACTCAATTTATTTTGTTGTTTATTTGCCAATTCTAAGAGGGATAATAAAGATTTTGAAATATACTCACGTTTTACACTTTCTTCTACAGTATTAAGAGGAGCGAGGAAACTCTTGCCTTGCGCGTAAGAGAAGAATAACATCTTGAGTGTATGGGAATAATAAATCGAAACACCACCACCTCCAACTAAGCCTGCTACATCCTGTGTAATAAAAAACGTTAATTTTTTTCAATCTCGTTATTTCATATAGTAAATAAATATTATGATAATAATAGAAATATTATAAGAATCCCGGAAGATAAAAATTTCACTCACAGCACACACTCATTTGAACTCACAGCATTTGTACACAGAAGTCTGTTCAAGACAGTGAATTTTGCCATTTTGTAGTAATTAATCACTTTGTTAAACTACGATTCACCTCGTGAGCTAAGTTGACGTTGGCAAAATCTATTAGATAATCCACATAAAACCATTACTTTACCTGTATTTCAGGATGAAGAACCTCAAGTGTGTTGGTGACGTAGAAAGTGCCGAGCGTGGCACGAGACTCCTCGCTCATTGGCTGCCAGTAGATGTGGCCGGCTGAGCTCATACAAAGCATGTGCATTACATCTTCTTGGTTCACAAACGTTACATCACGAACCTGTAACACAATATCGTGATAAAAGCATCTCTTAAGACAGTCTCACATGGAATGGAAAGATGGAAAAGGACCCTAGAACAAACAGAGTATTACTAAAACCACTAAAGCTTAAATTTTCATAGTAGTTATTGTTGGCCTTTGATTTAAGAATTAACAAAAATATGTTATTCAATATGTAATTACCTTTCCACTTGGCACTAAGAAATGGTGCATTGGATTATTAAGATCCTTGCTGAGATCGAAGATTTTGACGAAATCGGAAGTGACGAGCGCAAGTTGCGTCTGGGAGCCGGGCAGCCAAATAGCCTTGATTACGTAGTTATTTCCTTCCAAACCGGTGTTCAATACGAAATGATCGGCTACAGCTCCTATAGAGAAATTGCATTAAGTTAATGTTTGTACAAATTAAAAATTACAAGTACATGTAAATTATGGATGAGAGCGAAAAAATCACAATAACGTGAAACTTGAGTCCGATGACGTCATAGTAATGTATTGTACAGTATACAAAAGAGATTTGGTCGTTGAACAAACTTACAAGCCTAACGTACATATATAGTTTCGTCGCTTGCTGTAGAAGCAAGGGGCCTGGGCGAGGAAGAGACGTGAGTGGTCGATTGTATCGAATTCCAAGCGAGTCCCATCAGTAGGACACTACTACATCACATGTGATTTGTACTAGGACTCTGTTAGTTAAAATATTATGCGATTAATCTTGACATTTACCTCCACTGTTGAATGTAAGTACATGGCATTCCTTGAGGCCGCAGACCGCGAGCAGGTCCTCGTTCCAGCCGTTGCCGCTCAGGCTGAGCACGGTGAACGGTATCGGCGCTGTCGACAGCCGGGTCAGTGTCAGCTTGTGCTTTGATGAGTCTGCTTGCTTTAGAAGCGCAGAAAGTTGCAGGACCGTTATTTTGCCTGTTAACAACGTATTAAAATTTAAAAAAGATGTTTTAACCATTAAGAGTAAGAGTTTGAGTAAAGCTGTGACACACATACGCAAAGCAGTGTAGCACGAGGTCGCGGCGGACTACATAATCTTGAGGCGCTATAATTGTAATTACTTTGGTTAAGGATTAATGAAATTAAAAAGATGTTTTTTTTATTAATAGTTTGATGGTTTCATTTTAATCATAAACAAAAATACAGTTATTTATTTAAGAGAGACAAATAGAAACAATAGAATTAAAATTAAAGTTAAATGTAAATACTAAAGTTTACTAATTAGTCTCACTGAGAACATTTAGGTAGAGTTATTCGGCTTATTTCGCTTTTATGAGATAAACACTAAAATTAAAAATATAAAATAATATGAAAATGAGTTAAGAAAAGGAAGAAATAAAGTAGCTAGATTTAATACGATAAATTAAAAATATGAAGATGAAAGTAAGATAAAAGAAAGGAGTAAAAGCGTGATTACCTACATATGAAACAATCAATGGAGCTTTGAAGACGGAGCGGGAGATTGAAAATAAATCTATGTCCGAGAGTCGGATATTATGGAGGCTACACATGCGATGTATTGGTTCTCGAGGGCTACATTTATTTTGATCCATGATTTATTTTGATTAACAGATTAGAATTACTCATCCCTTGTGCGTCGTAATTTATAGTAAATTAGGTTCATCTTAATAATGATGTTTAATTACATTTAAAAATATTTCCATTCATGAATTTAGTTAACTTTTTAAAGCATGTATTTTTATTACAGTTAACCCTTGATTTACATCAAAAATAATGATAAAAATGGGTGCAATTAATTAATTTTATAAAAAAAAAATCAAGAAAATAATACAGTAGAGCTTCGATTATCCGAAATAATTGGGGAGAAACACCCATGGTTCGGAAAACCGGTATTTTCGGATAATCGAACTGAAATGATTCAGCCATACATATTTACGTACAGGTGAATGTAAACCATATTTACTTTTATATATTTAATGACAAATAGGAATTAAACAAAAAAAAAGTTCAGACAATCTTGCAATAAAAATGTATTAGGTATAATTAAGACTAAAACAAAATCTTCAAAATTCGTTATTAATCTTCATATTTAGTTTCATCGTTTTACGACTCGTGGATCCGTCAGAAGAATCAAGCTGGGATATGTTACTTATGCTCGTCTTTTGTTTTTTTATATTTGTAATGGTAGACTTATACACTTGGTATTGGATTGGATAACTTGGTTGCAGATTCGCCTTCCGCTAACCGTTTATTAATCTCGTATTTATCTTTCATAGAAAGGACAACGCGTTTACGTTTAGGCATTTTAAATCGAGTTTACTTACACGCGGCAAAATTTAGTTTATTGATTAGCGGCAACTTGGAAGTGACGAGTATACGCGCGACAAGTGCGCGAGCACTGTAGCGCGGGAGGCAGGAAGGGGGTAGGCATGCGCGGGTTGGGCGTAGTTCGGATAAGCGGTCGTTCGGTTGATCGACGTTCGGATAATCGACGCTTCACTGTATATGAAATGGCAACGAAAACATGTCTGATGTTCACTGTATTTTTTTTCAATATGTACACTGCAGGCAAAAAGTTTAAGACTACCTTAATTAAAATAGGAAAATAAAACTCCCATAAAATATTAAATGTTTGATTAACCTGTTTAATCATCTAACAAAACAATGATTGACAAACAATATACTTTAAAAGCGTAAAGAAATATTAACAGTTGGTGCTAAGAAAGGCTATAGTTAACTAGCTGATTGTTCATCAAAAAATCCTCCTTTACATTAGATGATTTTTTTTCACAAGTCTCGACATACTGGCAATCAATATGTTGATAGTGCCTTGTGATATATTGCTTCAACGTTCGCATAAAGCATTCCACATTACTTCTTGCGAGGCAACGATTACGGACGTTCCTATCAAGCTCTTCCCAGAAAAGTTCAATGGGATTGAGATCCGGGCACTGAGCAGGCCAAGACATGTTTTTAACACCCCTTGTGCCTCTTTCTCTTTTAAATATCGTCTGCATAATTTTGAGCTATGCTTTGGTTCATTATCTTATTGGAAAATGAATCCATATCCAATTAATCGCAACCCGGAAGGAACGGCATCTTGTTCTAAAACTTTTTTGTAATGTTCCTTTTTCAAAATTCCTTCAATTTTGATCAAATCGCCAGTTCCTTGGCTAGAGAAGCAACCCCAAACCATAATTGAGCCACCACCATGCTTGATTGTTGGAACTACACAGTCTGGCACCATCTTTTCTTGGGCACTGCGTCGAACGTAAATTCGTCGTTTTGAACCGAATAGTCCAAACTTGGATTCATCGGTCCAAAAAACTTTTTTAAAATCTTCTTTAGTCCAATAACAATAATTAACAATAAAATATGCAGATGTGGATTTTATTATTTATCTTATGGGATTTTATTACAATTGATAGATAATTATGTTGTTTAAGTGCGGTCTTAAACTTTTGGCCGGCAGTATATATACATATGTATAATCATTTCAAAATATCACTTAAGGTAAATTAGGCTCACAAAATCATAGAAATTCTAGTAAAAATGTGATATGGTTCTTTAGAGGCAATTTGCAAATGCTACATTGAATGTAAACAACGCAAAAATTCAAATTAGGAACAAACCAGATTAGCAATTAAAAATCCAAATAGTACTACAATAACAATATATAGTGGTTAAACATTTTACACTTCGACTATTTTTTATTCCATATATTTTTTGCTAACGTTATTAAAGAGAATAACTCCATCCATTCATTAACGGACGTCTGTTGACTGAAACGATAGAGAGAGAAGGAAATTACTGAAGTCATATTATAATGCAAGAGGGATACCTTTTTCGTGCGAGACGGCGAGGTGCTGCCGGCGGCCGTGCGGCGAGGCGAGGCAGCACATGGCCACGCGGCGCAGCTTGTGCGCGGACATCAGCTGCCGGATCGTCTGCCCGTTCTCGCCCGTGTACGTCATGCGGACGTTTTCGAACGCACCTTCTTGGGAACCTGTAAATGGGTTTTGTAATTTCTTATATCATAATTTGTTGTGGTCTGTGTTTTGTGTGCCGTTGTGTGCGACGCAAATCAAATTGGAGACCTGACAAATTTGTAAAGTACAACACAAAAATTGTGCTCGATCTTTGCGTTTTGATCGAGGGAAAATGTTGACTGAAATTTACAAAATAATAACTTCAAAGATTAAGTGAAGTAAAGAAGTAAAGATTTAGAACATGAGGTAAATAGTCCGTTTTTTAATCAGATGCTGTGTTATAAAAAAGGTTATTGGTGGCAATATAGGCCACTACATGTCTCATATGGTACAAAATGTTTTTTTTTTCTTTCTTTAAATAATATATTAAAGTGTAATATTTACCTAGCGTGGGTACTAAGAGAGTATCGGTGTGGACAAAGCGCTTGACGCCTAGGTGCAACTGGGCCAGCGCGCGCTGCGCCCGGCCATGCGCGCCCACCGCCGCACCGCGTTCGCACGCCGCGCGCACAGGCCCCGCCAGCGCGCTCAGGAGCCGCTTCACTCGTTCCATGCACGAGCCCCACGCGCCGTACGACACCAAGTATGACCGACAACCTATAGCACATTGTTAAAATACTTGTTTAAACGCAGTGAGGAAGAAATAAGAATACAGCGATTGCATTATTAAAATATTTAATAAGCTCTTCTAAAATAAAGTTAGAGTCACGACACTCAAAGAGCTAAGTTGAGATTCCATACATTGAGTATTATTAATACTATCTATATTTATCATATCATCAATCCAAATCACTTTTAGTTAAGCAGGTTCGCAACAAAAGCATGATAAAATGCGACATCATGATCAATCATTTTGATTTATTCACCTTGCATTGTACTCTTTTCCGTAGTATTATTTAACCGTATCCACTTTTATGTTGAGTTTGCAGAAAAGGAAGTACCTTGTATGTTGGTGGCGAGAGCGGGGCGGCGGCTGGGGGCGAAGTAGGCTGGTGGCGTTGGGCTGGAAGGCAGGCGGCGCAGCGAGGACGCCGGCGGGCTGTCGTCGGAGCGCCCGCCGCCCAGGGTCGCCGACCGCTTTACCAGCGCCTGGCAACTATCATACAACAAATCATTTTAGTTGCGGATATTAACATACGTCATTAACATTTTTTTAAAATAAGGTTACTTCATCTAACAATATCTAATTTAGTTTGTACAATGATTTTAAAATATATACGTATATACATAACACAGTTTTTGAATTTTTGGAATTACAAGAACTTAAAAAAAAAAAAAAACTAAGTTTATTTTTTGTACTCTTGATTTTTTTCCACAATAAACTAACTATAGCCGAGAGTGTCAGTCTTTTGCACAAATATTTGATTATAAGTTATTCCAATTTTAGAATTAACCTAATTGCATACACATAAACGTATAAAGATTGTCACCTGGAGTCGGGCTTGGCGCCGCAGTCGCAGAAGAAGTTGCCGAACTTCGCGTAGGAGACGTCGTGCCCGCGGTGGCAGACGCGCGCGCACACCGTGCACACGCCCACGCCGTCCACCATCTTGCACGTGTGGCAGTGGTACCAGTGCTGGTTCATGAACTCGCGCTGCGTCACCGTGAACGTGCACAGCTTGTACTGCAACATCGCGTCCTCGTCCTGTACCGTAACTTACTTTATTATCGACACAAAACAATATCTATGAACATTCTATGGCACGAATGACGGCATAGTCAGCCATATACAGTGGTAATAACGGATACTCAAACGAAAACGCAACCTCCATAAAATACAAAAAAAAACTAATCACATAAGTAAATACACAAAAACAAAAAAGTAAAAATTTCTAACAAGGTAAATAATACAAGTATTGTAACAAGATTAAAACAGCTGGACTAGAATGAATTTACTGACTGACCCCAGCGATAACATCGCGGGCGCCGGATTGAAATAAATTACATTGAAGGAACGGCGACGCGTATATTTTTCGATGTAGGACATTTGACATGTTTTCTGTGACCTTTTGGCTTGACATAGTGTGTTGAAAATTACGTATAATAAAAAAATGGTCCTCTGTTTAAACTATTGAAGATATCATGCCGAGTTTAGTAAGGTTACAGACTGTACGTGGTTTTTTTATTGTGTATCCATCATTAACACCCTGTATGTACATATATTCCCCAGATTAAATAAAAAAAGGTATTCATAAAAGCAGTATTGCTAGAAGATGTGAATAAATTCAATTTCTATTTACCTCCACGAATGATGACAAAGTTACGTAGAAACTACACTTACTGAATCGTCGGCGCTTGTATCCTCCTCATCGTGGTGTTCGTCGGGATATTCTAAGTCGAAACCTACGTCATAGGGAGACTCCCACGAGGGACTGACTGAACGCCAAGCTACAAGTAAAGCAATATAGTACTATATAACTTGAAGGGGTGGCAGTGGTAATAAACTGAGATCCCATGAAGCATTTTCAAACTTTTCTCTTACACATTCGAATGCAATGACGTTTTCACGTTACGTTCGTCATATAAAACTTTCATAGATCAATTAATAAGAAAAATATTGTGATATGTTAATGTTTTCTTATTTAACTCCAGTAAATCAAATAATCAAAATAACTATTGAAGGTTAATCTTAACTATCATTCTGGTTAGTTTGTTACCTTGAGGCGGCGCAGTGTTAATAGCATGAAGGGCGTCTGCGAGATACGATAGCAAAACGCACGCCGACTCGATCTGTGGGGCGACGGCACCGTCAATCTGTCCTTCCTCGAGCTTCTCCAATACTTCGGGGCTGCTGAGGTTATCCACACTGCAACGATAATATTAGAAAATTTTCTGAATCATGTTGCATTTGCGGGTCCGCCAAATGAATTTTATTGGGTGTCTTTTTTCTTCTTACAATCAAATTTTTTTTTACATTTATATCTAGTGTGTACACAAACCATTTTTTTTTCTTTCTCTGATCATTCTAAACGATAAAGTTTTATGAAATCGTGATGGTTTGTGCAAGTAAGCCTTCCAAATAAAAATAGCAAATCAATTAATTAATAATGATGCAATGTAATAATTCATCTACAGACATAAGAATTCATAATTGATTTTTGAGACAGTTCAAATTGCCATCACTTGCCCGATTACACATTTGAAAGTTTTGTATTATCTCGTGATTGAACAGTCACGATATTATAATTTTAAATAATCTTATAAAACCTCTTAGACGTGATTGTGGCTAAGAGCGTCATTGTGTTGTCTACTGACCAGGCCGCGAGCCAGCCGACTGCCGCGGGGAAGAGCAGCCGGTGGTCGGCGCCGGCGTGCGCGTCCGCCAGCCGGCACAGCTCTCGCAGCAGCACGGGCGCGCAGCCCTCGCCGCACACGCCCACAAGCGCGCACAGCACGCGCTCGCTCACCTCCTCGCTGCTGTAAACACCGACCAACCTTTATCATTATTATTTTTATAAGGTTAGAAGTAAAAAGTTTAATATTTCATGATTCTTTAAAATAGGGTTAACCTCCTCAATTATTAAACATTCACTTTTAAACGCAATTCTTTTTTACAATTGCAAGTTAAGAAAAGAATCATTATGGAAATAAAACTACACTATCTAGATTGGTCTAATTTCGGTCTAGACACAGTAAAGATCAAATGATATATAAGAGAGAGCGTTTTTTTTTTCTGTTGACGCTGATTTACCCTGAAAGCGATTCAGAGTCCACAGCACAGAATTTCTGATATAGCTGGCTCGTTTTTGCCAGTGACCACAAGCTAAACTAGAACGAGTTCATATTTTTCATTTTTACTTATCCATCGATCGATCGAAAGTAGGATAAAGTTTTCAATTTGAGGTATGTTCGTGTAAACTATTGCTTAATTAAATATGAATACAAATCAAAGGTCTGACCAATGTGTGACGATGTGCTTGCAGAGCGCGGAGAGCAGCGCGGCGTTGTCGTTGGCGGCGTCGGTGAGGTGCGCGGGCGCGGGCTCGGCCACCGCCGCGCCGGCGCTGTCCTTGCTGCCGTCCGACCAGCTGCAGCTCTCTGTAATAGATCGTAGTTCATTAATACATATTCATTGATAGTTACAGCATATACAGTACAATGTTATATCGAATATGCCAGGGTCTAATAAAATATTTGGGTGGTGTTTTTATCAATCATTTGGATTAATATAAAGCAACTAAAGTCACCTACTGCTATTTTGAATACAGTGTAAAATTACTGTTATAAGACGCATAAATTACCTGAGTTCGCTGATTGTTGAGCCGTGTCTGATTGGGCTCTAGGTGCTGGAGATCTGTAAAAATTAATAACAATAAATAATTCCAAGACTATAACTCAAAATGAACAACTAACAAACATAATAATAAATCAAACCATGAAATTAGTACAAAGTAAGATTGCATTGTTTAGTCGACAGTTCTAAGCTGTCTCTTACATTTCTTTCTATTTGTGTAAGAACATTAAAAAGATTTACACAATAATTTAAAACACATACGGTGTGTCAAAGACTGGCAGGTCGGTGTCGCTGCGCGGCGCGGGCTCGCTGTCGGCGCGGAACACGCTGCGCAGCGCGTTGCGGAACGCCAGCGAAGCGGGGTTGCCGTCCGGCGCGCTCGATGTGGGCGTGGCGAGCTCCGCCTCTGTGGGCGTGCCGTTTGCTGTGCCCGACGTGCCGTTTAACGTCGATGAACCTGCACAAATATTTGCTTCACTTTCCAGTCAGGTTTTTCTAGACCTCGCTTGACTAGAGATAGTGGAGAGACAAAACTATTAATCTAAGAGTTAACTATGTTCGGGAATATCGCTATGCTCGTGTTTTGTCGTTTCAATGCAAAAGTGGATTAAGTACGATATAATTCTCGAAAAAACTGAATATATGAGGGGTACACAAAAAAGTAAGCAAGGACAAGTAATGTTTAATATGATTCGCTGCAACTTTGGCGAATTTCTTTTTTTTTTTTTTGCTATTTTAATAATAATAATTTAGGACATTATTCACATATGGCCATCTGATCCCAAACTAAGCAGAGCACAAGCTATGAAAACCAGATAACTGATATATTAATACTTTTATTTTGCAAATAGATACATATACAGATAGTTACACGCAGACACAAGACAAACAGATATGTTCATGCACACAAATGTTTGTCTTGGGTGGGAATCGAACTCACGACCTGTGGGCAAGTATCTTACCACTGCGCCAACCGGTCAGTCAACATATAGAACATATATATATTAAAACAAAATTTTAATTAAAATCAAGTAGTGACAATTAAAATTTATTTTATTTACATACCAGTTGTAGTCAAACAAATGTGTGATAGTAGATTAGCCAACTTCTGTTGATCGGCCATGCCAATTGATTTGCAAACGGAGACGCAAAGAGCGGGGTTTAGTTCGGATTTGTCGCAACATGTGAATATCTTGATAAATAACCTACAAGAGATGTACAATTGAAAAAAATGTATTATCAATACTGCCATGGCAATAATTTTGATGGAACCTCAAGCTAAGTGATAAAAAAAACTGTTAATCGAACTAAAATAATGACGATTGTTAGTGTAATCACGATGAAACATTTTATTTGACTATTTTTTCAATGTAACTCAAAAACAAAACTTTTAAAATTTTTATTACAGTTGAAAACGTTTTTTATTCAAATACTTATTAATTACTCACTTGATTACTCTTTCCGTGTAAGGGCTCCTGGCGTTGGGTGCGGTCAGAAGTATTTTGCCGAGGCTATATCCATTATCTTCACTGAAAACTGCTTCATACGCCTTTCTTCCAGCCGATCGATCTAAGATCTTCTCCCAGTATTTAACCTGAAAGTAGATTTTTTTTTGTTCACACGGAAGAAGAATTTATTACGTAAGATATTTGTACATAGATAAATACTAAAAACGTCTTCTAATGTTTGAAATAGCAAGATCGCGGATGATTTACCATGTAACGTAATGTCTTTTCTGTAGACGGCTGCAAGTGGTCGACCAGCACAGTGTATGTGGTCTTCAAGAAGTGTTCGTGTCTCAGTTGCTCTGCCGTCAGCGTCTGCGGCACCAGCGTATTCAAAGTCGCTCTCAGTGGCTCTGTCAAGTACTCTAGTCTTCCATCAGCCTGTTGAAATGAAAAAAGAAATCATAACTATCATTACGGCTCATTCATTAAACAGCCCAGCGCCATCTAAGTAAAACCGACAAATTGTGATAGTTGAAAAGTAAGAAGGGATCAACGAGTTTAGAAAAAGGAGAAGCCATAAGAAAACATAAAACAAATTTCTAAACAAAGGATTAACTACCTTATGTTGTCAGGGCTGGCCTGGGCTTTTCACTTTTTTTTTATTTAAGATTAGATACTTGAGTCATATTTTATATCATAAAATAATAAGTAGGAGTGACTCACTAAAGCGGGTATGATCAAATCGATGGCCTTCTTAGCGAGGCTGGCATTGTCTGCGAGCTTGGGGGCGCAGAAGTCGAGCATCATGGAGGCGAAGTAGGACAGCATCATGAGCGACGTGCCGATGGTGTACTTGCTGCTGCCGCTGATGAGCTCGCAGTGCGACGACACCAAGTTCAGCACCGCGCTCTCAGATGGGATTATATGCGACACGTAGAATGCCTACCGATGAATTATCCTCGGTTATAAAAAAGATCGCGTCCTTTATGTATAATGGCATAAACAGATTCTGCAGTCTTGATACAGTTGTAGAAAGTGGACAGTTCGAGTGCTTCCACGATGACAGTAACAAATTAATGAACTAATAAGTGAACAGCTACTTCTGAATGCTTTATTTTTAAACATCAATATAATAATTAAAATGAAATCATTCGTTTGCTCACCAGATTAAGGCAGGTGAGTGGTGGTGGGGTGGCGAGGCGTTCTAAGACGGCGACGGTCGCGGGCGGCAGGTGCGGGCGGAGCCAGGCGCAGAGCGCGGGCTCGCCCTCCGTCGCGGCGGTCGGCCCGCCCGCGCAGCACACCGCAAGCCGCGCCGCGTTCACCGCGCGCTCCGACGCATCGTTAGCCGGCTCTAGTACGCTCTCTAGTTCGGCTCCTCCACTAAGCCTGCGGTAAATAAATATTTATATATATATATTAACTCGCGGTATTCTCCTCAGAAAAGTCACATATGTTTGTCATCGTTGTTATTATATTTTCTTTGTATTTAAAGTCAAAAATATGATCCATATAATGCTAAATGCCAAAGCATTATCAACATCATAAAAAAAACTAACCGGCAGCAGTCTAAAATAGTGGCCAGCAGATCCAAGAGATTTGGCATGAACTGATGCGCCTCGGCGGAGGATGTAGAGTCAGCCAAGCACACCTTGAGCCTCACCAACGCTGAATCGCACGAGATCACGTCCAGGAGAGACGGTAAACCACTTGCTGCAAGTAAAACGTGTTTTAAGGATATTAAAGTAACGAAAGGAATATATTTATCCTTTCTTAAAACATTCCCCTTGGACATTTTTCCATGTTTAAGTGGGGTGGCACAACACGTTTCTTTCTTCCACGCCCTTCTAACAGTCGTAATCTCAGTAGTCACTCCTTTCTTGCCCACGTCATCTTTCACGCTGTCCATCCATCTTTTCTTAGGCCTACCCCTCCCAACATATCCCTCCACATTCATATCTAACACTCTCCATGTCATTATTCCCTCCATGTCCACAACATGCTAACCTCTTGCTCCTTAATTTATCTATCAGAGATGCTTTTTTCAGGCTTCCCCTAAGATATTTATATTTTCTTAATAATTAATAAAAAAAACTGTAATAGTTTAAGTATACATTTTTTATATTAGATGTCATAATGTAATGTAATTGTAATTTTTGGACTTACGAGTAATATTTTGTTTCAAATGTTTGATAGTCTCTGAGGCAAGCCAAGCAGTGTACTTTACATTGTCGCACGATGCACTCACACCGGCTAATAAATTTTCGGCGTACTGAAAGAATACAAATTATTAAAATTTTCTAAACAATTACATTCAAACTAGAAATGTATGTAATCGTCGATATTACGGAACGTAGTAGGAAACTATAGATCGGGCGATTGACGACTTGACGCTCACCGACGTACCTACAGAGTGAGTTGATTATGACCTCCGAGAGGTTTTAGGACAAGTTAAACTAACCTGGGTATACATTCCTTGCTTAACGAGAGCATCTTTGAGCCAAGGGTTGAAGACTTTCTTGTTGTCAGCGCGCGGCGCCCAGATGATCGCATGTAGCGGAAGCGGAGACGGCAGTTCCGCTTTAGTGCCAGCTTGCAGCCTGTCCATGTGCGGCGTGGCAGGAGGCATGGTGATCACCAATCTGTTAAGCAAAAATAAAAACTGTATTATTATAATCATCATCCCCTGCCCTTTTCCCACTTGCGTAGGGTCGGCACATTATGTACTACTCTTCCATATATCCTGGACTTTACTGTAGTCCATACTGCAACTGGTTTTGGCTAGAGTTTTACGGCCGGCCGCCTGCCTGACGCCAACCCTCCTTGGGAA
>DWLR01000879.1:0-21366 GCA_018246295.1 Papilio alexanor hazarajatica | reverse complement strand
AAAAATGAGATCTTTTTATTTGTCACCTGATATCCAATCTACGGATTTTCACATTTAAAACCAATACCGAGGATGAATCGAATCTCCTGCAGACACTCCGATAAATAATTTAGTTGGGTCATAAAACTTAAAAATTGTATGAGCTGTGGAAAGTCGGCGGGCGTTTTTTAATATTAAAAAAGTCATGTATCGTAATTCCACCAGGCTTCGAACAATTCCGATAATTACCGCGTCATGAATAAGCAATGCGTTGTTAAACTGTGACCAGTCGCGTCCTACGACCGCGGGAACGGCGCCCTTCATGACGTTTACGATAACGATTATTTTATTTATTTCTATTTTATTTGGTTATTAAGATTATTAAGAACCCACAAAATAATCCATTGCAGATATGGCTATATTTTAAAAAGATGTGTGGGTTTCAAATAAACAAATAAAATAGATATAAATAATATTAAAGAATTTTTATTAAATTCAAGTTAAAGTTGAAAATTATTTACTTTTTATTAAGAAGAAATAAAGAAGCTGCAATAGTAATTAATATTAAGGATGGTATGGATAAGTTACCGATAAGTAATATAACGTATATGTGAGGATGAGAGAAGAAATAAAAGGGCCTAAATACTATACCACGGTTTAATAAAACGTTAAAAAACAGAACATAATATTTGAAATTTCATGCTATGCTTGACAGCCCTAATTTAGTGTTGCTAGACTGTTGTTATCAAAAATCTCGCTTCATATTTTTAGTTTAGAAATCTATCTGTTTCTATCAAATTGATAACTCAAATAAAGAAAAAAATTAAAAAATAATCGTATGTGTGTAAAGGGGCCTCGTTGGGGGCACTAGAGGCATGCGATGCGGACACGACCTGTTGATTTCCATCCATACCGCACGCTAGGGGCGCGCCTCGCTCGTTGTCGATGTTGCCAACTATTACCATAACGGAAACAATTATTATTGTAAACGCAATTCTTAATATTGTCCCTGGCATACACCTGTAAGTCATTATTTTGATTGGTGATAAGTATTTCTTGGTAAAAAAAATGATTTTAAACTGCAAACGGAATTGGTTAAAAGGTATTAATTACTGCAATTATTTAATATTACGCCATTTAACGAATACGCCAGAAGACATAGTTTGCAGTTCTCATTTATTTAATAATAAATATATATATATTTAATATCGCATAACGTTATCATTAATATAATTGTTAGTTATTAGGTATTTTATATAAGTATATTATGTTATAATAATAATATAGTAGTATAGGTAGAAGTCCAATAAATATGAACTCGGGACCGACGTCTTTGTTCATTATTGAGTAAGAGAAATTACGTCCATAATAGGAACATCATCACTGACTGTATCCCTGTAACACCCCGGGGAAAATACGAATAAAATCACTAAAACAAAATCGGCTCTAGGTTTACAATGGAAGGGACATAGGTATGGTAGATATATACAAACCCGTTAAAAATATTGTAATGTGTAAATACAATGTGTGTGTAAATACCATTAAATAAATATTCAAAAAAAGTAAAAATCGCTGTCGATAGATCGGGTATGAACACCGCTTGCTCGATTCCAGGCGGCGTCTAATTTTTCCGGAAATGTTTCCTTTCCGTCTCCAGTACTATAACACGCGAACGAGTTTCATGAAATTAAAAAAAAAAAAAAACATATTCCGATGTAAGCAAGCGCCGTATACACTTGTAACGAAGTTAGTAGTAGCGGCGCGTTTGTAACATATATATGCTTTTTTGGATTTTCGAACTCAAATTGTAGGTCTTTTTCGTTAGAACTTTAAGCAAAGGTACGGCGAATGTACTGGAAATTCTAGAGCGAACGTTAAAGCGGGTTATTTTTGCAAATTAGAATTAACGCTTGTGTTGTACTCGTGAAGGACGGAATAGTTGTGGAATTAGGGTTACGTCGAGTAGAGTTTGTTACAGTTCGCTTCGGAGATGTAATGTTATTTCATCTTGATGTACATACTCTGAGCGATATGTTTGCGACTTGTACTGAAACATTGAGAACTGTAATTTAAAACCCGCTTCAAAATTTGTGGCTTATTTAAAATAATTTTTATACTTAAAATATATTCATGTTGGCAATGGTCTCACTATTTTCAAGGTCTTTCTTTTGCTTCGAACTATAAAAAAAAATTGTTTCCCAAAAAAATGGTTCTTACTTGTTTAATTTAAATGGTTAAAAAATTAATGGTTTAAAAACATTTTAATACCTCAGTAGGTATTAAAATGTTTTTAAAGATTAATGTCACTGAACTCTAAAAACTTAAAGCGGTGAATTAAAATAATAAGACTAAGATAATGATCGGAATAGCCATATGGCACAAACGCGGTCATTTTCTACGTGCAACCCTCCGTACGGGGGAAGTGCGCTGTGTAGGAATGCGTGGGAAATTGTTGCACCCTTTGCAATTATACTCCATATTATCTATTCTTTGCGTTCACAATTTGAACGGTGACTTATGGTCATTTTGACCATATGCCGGTCGTAACACGCTATGATACCATCGTTAAGAAAGCATGTGAATGTTATCGATTGAATTTACATTTTTATTGTTATTACTAGGAGTTATGCTTTTTTCAATACGTAAAGGTGTCAAAAACTTCATAAAAACGAAACGATTATCAAATATGCCATAACGAATTATAGCAATCTACCAGTATACACCGCCGCCCATGAACATTCGCAACACCAAAGAAACCGCAGATGCGTTGCCGGCCTTTTAGAAAGGAGTATGCTCTTTTCTTGAAATATTATAATTTATATTTCCATTTATCTATGTTATAGTAAATTATAAATTATTTTGTTGCTAAGGCTTAAATTAGTCTCGTAATGACAAAGAACGCAAGGAAATTGTCATTTATTTTGATAATTAAGAAAACATATAATTATTTTAATTTGCTTAAAATATGTAATATAAATATTTATAATCAGGCAATATAGTTACACGTGAAGTATTTTCAGTTATAACATCTAAAGAGTGGAGAAATGGAGAAGATTTAAATAATGTAGAAATTAAAGTGCGTTCTTACAGTAGAATTTCGAAAAGCGAAGAAAAAAGAAAATCTTAATTCTTTTAGTTACTTTTCTTGTGTGTCGTCCTTGATAATAAACTCGAAATACGATATCTACACGTTGTGTGGTGTGGTACTAATTATATTACCTTAATTTTACACATAAAGCCGAATTTGTATAAATATTTAGATTTAATTTGCCTTAATGCAGCTTTTAATTGTACCTATTAAATAATCCTTGAGGTTTTGGCGCGAAAATTAACGTCTGACGATTAAAAATGGTGGATGGTGACAAATGAAGGCAACAGATGACAGAGATACACAGTTGAAGCATGATAGGTCGCAAGCGCCGTGTGCCATCGGCAATGATTCCCAATTAGTACAGAATATTATTTTCATAATTCTCGATTGAGTGTATCATTTGTTCTGTTGTAATTATATTTCCTGTACATAATATGCTAAGCTTCGACTTTCCATGTAATGTTTAGTAGTCATTCGCTTTATTTTCGCAATATTTATTAGTTCTTTTACCCGGTTAGACAAGGAGGACTTTATCTGATGGTAAGCGATACAAAGCGATATGCCGAAAGATCAAATTACGGTATATATATAATACTCCTATTTATGCAGTCATAACAAAACTGTATTCATAATTATTTATTATGAGATAATGTATTGGATGATTACTATTGTTTATGTTTTTTTTAACAAATTAAAACCATTTACAGAATGATGTATTTATTAACATTCATAGAATGTTATAAAATATGTATATTAAAAATGTGATCGCAACCATAATAGAGGGAAGGAAATTGGAAAGAAACAGCGAGAAGCAAAGCGCTTGTCAAAAAGTAAATTAATAAGTTTATGATTTAGGAAAATATTATTTGATCGACATATTTTTCTTTAAGGTTTATTAAATTTATAATTAATTTTAAAGTTTATGTTCATGTATTCAACAATTACAGAAATTTAATGATTGTCAGGGAAATATGAAGAAAATATACCTAGTAAAGGGTGAAGTCGGGGCAATCAACATGCATAAGTGATGAGGCTAGCATAGCGTGCTTTCTGGGCCATTACTGTGCTTCTATGAAAAAGGACATTTCGACCTTATCGCTGGATATCACGAGAATAAAAACTGACGATAGCATCGTCGCGGGACCACCTAGTGATGTGCTGCGTATCTGTTATCGATAAAACTATATCGACTTACCTTATGATAAGTTTTGCCAAATTATTTTTTTAGGATTCAAAAGTTAACTTGTTAACACTAAAAAAGACGCATATCTTTCACTAATTTCAAAACTGTACCTAGCACTTTACTGTTTATGCCCGTAAACCTGTACGGCGTTTTTCTTACTGACCTCTTCTACTACATCCATACATCCACACATATGAAATTTTTTCTTGCTTTAGTATATTAACCTTAAGACTTAGGTAAAATGCATAGGGCAGAAATTTGTTAATTACAAATTAAAATACATTACATATATACATACAATAAAATTGACATGAAGTATTTACAGAATAACTAGCAACTCACCCTAACTTCGCCCGGGACTAGAGATATACAAATAAAAAATATAGTCCAGGTTAAGCTGTAAGCCTTCTATTGGTGAATTAAATCGGAAGAAACAAACAAATGAAATCATTTCTCTTTGTAATATTAATATAAATAAAAAAGTAATAATGGTAGTAGTGACTGTTAAAATATCGATATCGATAGTGTGGCAACCCTAATAGTGGGTCGGAAGACAGGCACTTATTAGTCGTCATTATCTACAGCGCGGTATCGCCGGTGACATATGGCCAATATTGGACACGACCGGCCGTATCTGCGATGGCGACATGCGAGAGGACGCCACGCCAGCCTTTGTGTGGGGAAGCCTTGATGACTCTTTGTTTGAAATATAATAATTCAGTATTCAAATCGTTGTGTTATTATTTTAATTAGTTATAGATATATATATCTCTTACTCTCATCTATGATTAGAAAGTATAGATTAAGATTTTTATCTCTTATGTCATTTTATTTATTTATTTATTACATATTTTTACACAAATTATACGATTTTCACAAAAATATATACCATGCAGAACACATGTAGATTTATACTAAGTTAATCAATCACTCAAAATTCCTCTACGCTATAGTAATAAATTATCTAGTCCCAACCTAAATTGTCTGGCATTCGACAAAATTTTATGTTTTTAAATTTTATAATTTTAAATTGATCTCTTACACATTCCTAGGTTCTCACAATATGCCCGATAGACAAAGAAGGTATGACATGTAAATAACAATGAAAAGCTAGTTTTATATGGTATAATATATTGTATAATTTGTTAATCCAATAATAATTATATGGTTTATTGTATTGTATAATTTGTTAATCGAATAATAATAAATTCATTTATTTTCTCCCACATAGAATATATAAACTTGGAACATAACAATATTACAATTATAAGGTACCGGGTGGGAGACAGGAGTTCAAACTAGGAATATCTATCATCTGAAACGTCGTTCCGCAAACGGCGGAATTTTTAATAATTAGGTCATACATATTGATAGCTATGACCAAGAGATATAATAGACAAATCAAAAGTTCTGTTTTACTCAGTTCCGACACATTTCTTCCATTTCATCTACGTTCCTCTTAATCTCTTAATCTCATAAAATCTTTTTACATTTTTTTGGTACTAAATGAACAAAAGTCCTACTATAATGTCTCTTAGCCACACCACCACCACATTTGATTAATTATCTCCATCTTTTCTCATAGTAACCATATATTCTAAAGCTAATCAGATGAAGCTAAGCAGATAAGTTAGTGTTTAAAATCCATATAAAAATAACTGATGAATGATTTTAATTATAATAGACACCCTTCTCACATTTCCTTATTAGAAATTGGGGAAAAAGGATTTAAAGGATGGGGATGGATGAAGGAAATGTCCATTTTTCTGTCTATCCCCCCTTCTCTGTCTATTAAAGGTAGGCAAGGCAACGCATCTGCAACTCGTAAATGCTTATTGCGTATTATGTCTATGGGTAGCGGTCACTTAGGTGACCGCTTGCTCGTTTGCCACCTTCTTTTATAAAAAAGACACATCATCTTCGATCTTTAAACGCTTTTTAACGATATTATTTGGTCACAAATATGATATGGTATGAGTTTGTCACCACAAATAAATTGATGTGCGCGTATATAATACATTGAGAGCAGTGAGTCGGAACGAATGAGTAATATCGGGTAGGGTACAAAGTTGCGAAACGCTTAACTTCGGTGTTATCGCGCGCGCGGTGCCGCACAGAAAACAGATAAGTAATACGAGTATATCTGGTTACACATACAAGTGTTCAAGTTACAAGTGTATGTTGATAATCCGTAAGAAATAAAAATACTTATATATCTCACGAATTTCGGACACTAGTGCTCGCTTCTGAAAGGTAACTAACGGTAAATAACGCCTGTTTTAATTATTAATCTGATACTGATTTGACATGGTGATTAAATTGACAGGGGTGTTAGTTGAATAGGAGTTTGACAAGTCTTTCAGAAACCGGGTGTAAAATAAGTAATTGTAGGATTTTAATTATTTTATCATGACGTATGATTTCGATTATTTTACAATACTGGCCTTTCGAATACTGTGATATTAAACAAAATTGTGCACCTATTTATTATTTGATAGTGCTTTAAACAATGATGAGCTAAAAGATCTTTATAGTAAGCAATGTTATACTTTATGTTTGTTTTTAGGTATTATTTTATAAGATTATGTTTATCCAAATGCGTAATTTAAAAAAATGTTACATCGCAATATATTTTTTTGTTATTAATTAAGAATCCAAAACGGAAATGTAAAATAATAGAATTTCAATGTTATCCTGTTCCACTAAACGAAAACTTAAATCGATTCGTTAAAACGCGAGGTTTCTTCAACGATAGGTCAGATACTGGGGAGACGGGAGAGTTAAAAAAAACTATTTATTTGTAATTCGTACCCGCACTCTACAAAAATACATCGAGAATCTAGCAATTGTTTCATTCTAACTCGTAATACTTATTTATTTCGTCGGAACTTGTAATAAACATTTTTAGTTTTGGTGTGTATTAAATCTTTTTTCCAAATTTTTTTATCTATGATTAAATAATCTTGTCACATGTTTGTGTATCCGTGACCGTTTCTCGTTTAGGCCACAACTCCACAATGGCCGCGCCACATCTGGTCTGTTTCTTATCACCACCAGAAACACCAGTTATTGTTTTGAAGGAAAACATTGCATTTTATCGCGTTTTATATTATTCATATTTCCGTCGTCAAGTTTAGGCGGTCGTTAGGGAGTTAAAATATCAATTTTACGGTTCAACTTGTAAGAATAATATATATTTTTTTCAACATCCTGCCGATAAGCCGAACATTTGTTTAAATTTAGATTAAAAGCTCGTTACAAATGTCAAATCATTAACTAGACATTTTTTTATGGTTAACTTATTAAATATGACTTACAAGTTTCAGGTTCTGATAAAAGATATCGACGAAAGGGCGATTTTTTTTTAACATTAGCTTCTCTGGTTTGTATTTACTATGTAACGGATCTATATTCCTTGAATATTAATTTTATTAAAATAATTTTTATTTAAATTTGAAATGATTTGAAGATTGTAATTTGATCGTTTACAGTAGACTAGATTAGACCTTCCAAAATATTTTGAATTGTTAAAATATTTTGGAAGGTCTAATCGCCATTTCTCTCATTCTTTATTGAAACCCGTACGTAATATATGGCGATTGTGAAGCTGGGAGTGTGTAGCAATTGGCTCAATAGAGACATCCTAGCCCGTCGAGACGGCTCGTCAAAACATCCCGAACCCATTAGCTTTTACCGCCACTTGTGCTTACAAACAGTTCGGTACTTCCATGTCAGAACGCGTTCAAATTGTCTCTTCCTCCAAGTAACTGTCAAGTAAAGGGACATATAGTTAAAAAAAAAATTTTTTTTTTCTTAAAAAATGTCATTTCAGTATTTTGAAAAATTATATGAAAAATTATGTACACATTTTAGACAATAATATAATATCAAATATCTGGTAAAGGATATCAGACTATGATATATTTTTCTTAATTACTCACAAATGGTTTTTTAAGAAAAGTGACTGAAAGGGATGGGAAGGGCATTAGTAATATGGTCATCTAAATTAGCCAACTAAACGTAAAAAAGTAAATAACCCAAATCCCCTAAACAAAACTAGTTTCTGTAGTACGGCTGTGTATTATGGGCACTGATATTTTAATTATGTTTATTTACCAGGATAACAGATGCGCAAAGAGTTTATCAAAGGAAGTTGCTGTGGAATACATACTATGATGATAATAAACTGGAATAACAGACGCGAATTTTAAATATTATTGTACCAGGGTCACATAATGCGCAGTGTGCACGCGGCCCGATCGCGGAGATCGAGCGGAGTCCCGGCGGCAAGCGGTGCGCGTGCAAGATTGTTTCCTCGTTAGCCCGGCCAATTGAGCAGGCGGTTCCGCTCCTTGCTGCGGAACCCCGTCCCTAATAGCTAAATTGCTCGTTCGAGTGCGTGTAAGTTTGTCAGCGCAACGGGTGATATTGTGAAGCGATTTTAAATTGTAATCGCTAATGATTTTATTCTTTTAACAGTGATTGAGATTTAAACATTCATGTCATTAAGATATTTAACTAAAAATCTATGTTAATCGATAATTTTTGAACAATTTCGATAAAACGTCCTTTTAAATCCTGCTGCCTTTCGTTAGATTATCATTTGTATTTTTACTTGTTGTTCTATTGAGAATAATTTTGTTTTGATGGTATGTTTCGATACAAGTACATATATTTACTAAATCTAAAAGCCTAAGAAAATCCACTATTGAATATAAGGCACCCCAAGGATCAATTATTTACTGTCATTTTTTTAGTAAACTTCCATAACTATATCTAAGTAGCGTTGTCTCATGCGTAACATGAAATAACACTTCCGCCTGTAACTAAGAAGGGTAAGCAGAGATTACGGATTTCCACCAACGCCACCACCACCTCAGCCTATGATCGTCCACTGCTGGACATAGGCCTCCCCCATTGATCGCACCATTGGTGGGAAATGTGCCATAATCGCCATGCTTGGCGGGCGGGTTGGCGATCGCAGTATGTTCCACCATAATAAGAAAAGGACGCTGCTGCCCGTCCTCCGGTGGTCTTTACATTCAGACACAAGACAAACAGACATGTTCATGCACACGAATGTTTGTCTTGGGTGGGAATCGAACCCACGACCTGCGGCGCGAACGGCAAGTGTCTTGCCATTACGCCAACCGGTCAGTCACGGATTTCCATTTGGTACGAACCTAGCACACCTCTTTTGATTGCTTTCCTGCTTCTGCCAACGAGCATGTATGCCTACATGCTCGTTGGTGATGGGTACTCCTTATATCGCTTTCTGTCTACCATATAGGTTTATATCCACCATACTAAATAAAAATGAGTAGGCACAGTGTGTTTACTTCAACTTTAAAAAGAAAACGAAACTATGCAAATATTTTCGAAAAATCTCCCCCATTGCAACGACGTTCAATATTCCAATTGGTCTACTGCGTAATTTAATGATGAATGTTTGATATCGTTACGTATACTTCAAACGAAAGGTGTTGCCACTTGAATATGCCTTGGTATTACAGCCGTTATGTTAACAAGATGGGTGGACAGGTCGCTTAAGTGATTCATTTCTTGAAAATTATAACGTATTATTGACATGGACTTTACGTTTGAAAACCTTACTTTTCTAGAGTTATATTAAGGAAAAAAGGCCAACGATTTCAAGCTCTCAATACGTTTATTTAATGATGATGCGATTTCAAGGATAGTCAACATTATTTATCTATACAATTTTTGTGTATATGTCCTCTAAAAGAGTAATTGACCGCACCCTCATTAATTCCAAACTAAGTATCTAGATTTGTAAATCGTAAGCATATCAAAGATCGCTATTATTGTGTTCAGGTAAATGTCTACTCCAGCAAATTCCTTTACACCTAACACCAGCTCTTTACAAGCATAGTTGCAAAGTGCCGTGTCGTAACGACATCGCCCAGTATAATTACGTAACGCGTCACTAAACACTGAGCTAGCGCATTACAGAACTTGTAGCAACGACTTCTTCAGGCCAAAAGATTTCTGGCCGCCTTCCAAAATATATCGAAGTCTCTCGCTGATCCTAGATAAGTTTGTGACACACAGCCGCCTTGCTTTTAATTCTGAATCTTTTATGAAATGGCAAAACCCATCATTTATTTCTTTTAACACGCCTGGATTAAACATTACAATCGCTTTCTGTCTTTTTACAGAATTTATTTTGTGCCTTTGGTAGGGGTTGAACCTAACTCCTTACATTGAGAACAAATCATAATCAAATTACTTTTTTCGAAATCAAATTACGACGTTCAGATTGTCACCGTCTAGCTAGTGAAACACTTGGAGATACTTTCATAAGAGAATCAAAATTTTGAAAATAGTACATCCTGTATTTAATTAATGAATATCATTCTGTTAGTGGTTAAGGACACTTCAGTTAAGCGTATAATAAAAAGTAAAATACTAAATAAAAAAAAGGTTGCAAAGATTAAGTAAACTACTCATTCGTAGAAGTCGCAAAAGTTGTTGCAATATTTAGAAATTAACTACGGAGTGAATTTATCATTTATGACCAGAAGCTTCCGGTTTATATGCAGAATCAAATTAGTTATTGTTATTCTTACTTACTGGAAACGTATGGAAACTTTTATGCAGACATTTCTAGTGATATATGTCTCTATTTATTTATGACACTGTTTTAAATTTTAACTGCACTTTTTTTTGCAATCTCAATCCTTCCGTGCTGTGTGTATCGCGCTCAGACTTTGGGGGTTATGAATGACCCCGGTACAAACTCGGCTCGCAACTGCATGCATATGTAACGAGATAAGTTTCCTTGCAGTTTTAATGGCGGTTGTTCATAAGTGTAATATCTGGTAATAATCGTCTAGCAGCCGAGACACGGGGGCTGGATGCCTTTGGGGTACTTTAATGCTCCCGAAGCAGTCACCTGATTGATGATACGATACGATAATACTGAACATTTACTGGAAGAGGCTTTGTAAGGAATGCCTAGTTCTATGTCTATTCAAGTACAACATATCAGTATGTTAACAACTGTGGTAGGGAATTGATCGGAGATTGTGTGCTTATTGCAATTTTATTGCTTAAATTGAACAATACATTAACTATATTTACTACTATATTTAACAATAGGTTAATTATAATATAATTTTATTTATATGTGCACTTCAAGATACGATTTGAAGTCTTCAAAGGTAACTATACAAAAATAGGAAAATAGACAAAAAAAAGAAGTCTGTCCGAATTCTCGGTGCTTTTCAAAGTCAATAGCGCAAAGGTGAAACGTGTAGGCATTGCCTCAAATTATAAAAAAAAAGTCTTGAACCTTCCAGAAACAGAGTTTACATTTATCAAGAGCATATAATCTTAGCTCACTTCAGTTACATAACTAAAAGATTGAATACAACACGAACTTGTTATTCGAAAGCGAAAAAAAAAAGTTTCATTATTGTAAATGGGCGCAATTAGACGTAATGCGTTAATTTAGACGTTTCTTGTTGAAACTGTAAAAAAACATGTGTTCTAATTAATTTGCTCGCCACACCTAGCCGCGTGTTTATTTATAACTCGCCGACGGAAGTGCCAACTGGTCGACGGACTAATTGGGAGATAGGTCGGCTCACTCAAGTAATTAATGCTATAATCTTAATGGATACGACCGCTACGTTGAAGATGCATTTACACTATTCTCGATAACCGCCAATGAGTATTTGTCTGAGATTTGTATGTTTTTAGTTTAAGGAAACATTAGCATTTATCTGTACATTTTTACTTTATGTTTATTTTTCATTCTATTGTTTCTGATTTTACCTCTTAAATAATTAAATAATCCAGGCAAGCAAGGATCCAAAACATGTATTAGTTGAAATCCTTTTGTTTTCTTTTTACAGCCCTTTATCATGCAGCACGTAAGTGCTGTCAGTCTTAACAGCCAGTTTATTACGGTAGTAGCATTAATCACTTCGTGAAACGCTTCTTCAGCAATAAGCATAATTTAGAAAACAACGCTTTGCGTATTACAAAAATAAATCACAAAAAGACGTTCTTACGATCTGGCTCTAGAAATCGAAAATTTCAAAATATTTTAAAGAAGACAAGCCAATTAACATATTATTGTGAATCATTTTGATTAAGTTGAAGATAAGTTGCTTATCGTCGGAGTTGAAAAAAAACTATTCGTGTTTTCTATTTTCTTGCAGTGTTTCTATATTATATGGTAAATCATCAGTATTTGATTATTTAATGAAAAACGAAAAAAAAATCGGAATGGACATTTTTTATTTCTTATGCTCCTAGTTGTAAGTTGATAATAAAAAAATATTAAGAATAACTTGATTAAGGAATCTAGTTTAAGCGAGTATTTTATCTTGATTAATTATTTTGATCTCTGTCGACCTCGGACGCGGCGTGCTCTATAAACGCGTCCGTCTACAGTCTTGTGGCTTAATCACTCATTAAGGATATATCCTTTTTACCAATTAATATGCGCACTCGTTTTACGCCCGGCGAGTTAGTTTCGCGCGGGTGTGGTTACACATTTGGCTAACGACAGTTATCAACTACCGTACATACATATAATGTATATATATTATACTAAAAAATTGGCGCCTATTTTTTCAGAAATCAAATATTGCGCGCCTAATTTTATGTTTTTTTTTACAATATTATCTTCAAAAGATCGACGTTTGTACAAGGACACGTATGAGGAAATAAATATGCATATTATTAATAGGTATATTTAGACAATAAAACGAAAGATATAAAATAACAAAAACAGATTAAAGCATGATATAAATTTCATGTGATATTTTTGTTAGTGTACATTGTATGATCAATTTATTCCGACCTTGAACACTCGAGTGTATCTATGTGAAGCAAGTCGTCAACATCGCGATATGTGTACGGACACCGACAATTAGCGGACAGTGTTTAAATAGGAAGCGTGCGCGGATGTGACGCTATGGATTTAACCTTTGGCGCATCCTATACCGTCTTGGTTTGGACGCAACGCCGCAATTGGGGCAAGGATTAATTGTTGACTCACTGTTTTGTGTCTCTGATGTCCGCTTTGCAGATTATTAAGACGAACAGTAGCTCTCTTTGAGTTGCATCATATTCGAAAAATTAACCTTTATAATAATCATCTTCAGAAGATGAAAAGAGTTTCTTTTTTTTTGCATCTGCACTTCCACTACAGAGATTGCGTCTGTTAATCACAAAGTTTTTGAGGACTCTACTTTTAGCGTAAATTCTTAAACAAAAAATACAACTTTGAAAGTTCAACAGTGTATTTTTGTCTACCGTCTTTCTCCAAAAATTTAGAGCGCGTGATAAATCTATACTAAAATATCTTTTCTAAATACCTTTTAAGTCAAGGTAAAATGTTGGATTTCAGTCTGAAAATTTCTCCTCTACCGTATGTTTGTAGGTCGCTTGTTTTATTACATTTTTAGATTAAAGAAATTCTACTTCCAAAATCTTACTAAATTTTATATTAGTCAATAATTGAATTCAGAACCCGCAGCGTCACAATAACAAATCACTAGATGTTTATTCAAAAATCAGGATACATGTATTGTATACGCATGTGGAAGTATGTTTTCAGCGCGCCAGGAACTCATTTTGTTCGTTATTTGTCTAAACATCAATGCGGCAATGTAGGAATTTCATTAAAAAAAATTTGCCTTTGTAGATCAAATTGCGGCATCGCACTAAATCCGGTCCAACCCCGAATGTTTGGTAATTAAGCGTAGTTTTATATTACGTTTTTGGTCAAATTCGCAAATAGGGCAAAAAGTTTTAAAAATCATTCCTTTAAAGATTATAAAATTCGAAACGAACAACCGAACGATTATTGTGACTAAATATATTTAGTGTAATAAACATTATATTGAAGAGAAAGATATAGTAAAAGCAGTTAATAAGATTAAAACGTTCAAAGATATTTAGTTCCAAGATTCAAATCCATATAACCGAACAAAATCTCTTAAGGAAACACGATGTTGCAAGTTATTAAAGTTATCTATGCTATGCTGACGTCTAAGTTATCTAGATATAATTAGTTAAGTTCAGAGTGAAGCTATTGCAGCTTACTCTACCAGTACGAACAATAACTTTGCGGTTAGTTCATGATTATTGTCTTAATTTGACGATTGAAATTTAGTCTTGAACATTTATCTTCTTTTTATAATTTCTAAATATATATATTATAAATAATTCTTTGTATAAAAAGGTGAACAAAACAGTTCACTGCCTTTTTGTTTTTTGTCAACCATTTTTTTTTGGTATAGTAAACCAATAGTAAGCCCAAGGAAATTATTTACGTCCGCTATCTCTATACGTGCTGCGAAGGTTGCACTTTCAATTGCACAAACTCTTCGTTAACTTTATTATCTAGGATCGCAGCGGCTTTAAGCACTTCCTAACTTAAAACACAGATCAAGATTAAAGTGTTGAACGATAATTACCGAAGACACTAAACACTACTTGTATTTGCTGCTTTCGATTCAATATATAATTTCATTTAATTACAAGTATGTATTCCAATTCATATTGTTAAGCAAGTATAATAAAATTTAAAATTATTGTGTGGGTCTGTGGTTTGTCAGTGTAGTAATGGTGGCTCACTGCCTTAGTTCAGCGACAAATTTCCGATCTAAGATTTGAGATCCCTAAGATGGGTTCAATTTTTAAGCATACCAATGATTTTTCTTCTGATAATTTAAATCATATTCTTAGAAACGCGTGGTGCACTGCTTTCTGTCACATTCTGGCAGAAAACTTAGGTACTGAGATGTTCGATCTCTTTGTCTACCTTTATTGAGTTAAAATTCTTTCGAGTTTTATTAATTCAAATATTTGAAGGAATTACTAACAAATCATGTTTATTAAAATAACCTTAATTGCTATGTTAAACTTAACTAGTTAAAACCTAAATTATGTCTTACGTGTCATTGTTTATCCGAACAAATATATGTATGTTGCAAAAACCATTTATTAGTACACGATATATCTAACATTGAGAATATAACAAAGGCCATAATCAAATAAGGAGAATTTCAATAAGGAGCAATTGAAAAAAAAAAAAACAATAACGATCTGCTTTAAGACTAATTTGTTGCCAAATTCCAATTAGATACTGAAGTAAAACTTTTTGGAAGTAGAGATCGCTCTTATGAAAATTTAGGCAACTTATAATTTAAAATTTATAATTATCGTGGTCGTTGCGTTTATGTTTTTAATGATTGCCTAATTGAAATTTTGACAATTTCTTTAACGACAAATCTGTTTAACATGAACGCAGCTCTCTGAGCTTATTTGAATGAAGGAAAAGAGTAAAAAAATATATAAAAGAACTGGCCATTGATCCCCAGTGACGGGGAACGAATAAAAATGCGCATCTCAAGATAGCATTAGCGGGAGACGGCCGAGAGGTCGGGGCGAGGCGCGACGACTCAAAGAGCGAAGAATTCAGTTCATTACCGTCTTACGAGCTTCTTTTTCTGTAGTGATGTTCCCATCGCTGTCATTTTACGTATCGATCATTTGTTTTTTTATTTTATTTATACAACGTGTTTAAATTATCTACGCTATCCTTGATTGAGAGGCAAAAGTTCATGGTGTTTTCAAAGAACGACGAATGTTTGATTTCAGGCGTATTCTCGTTATATGACCATAGATTCAAAGTTTTTATTGGGCACAGTAAAATTGATGAAAATAAAGCTTGACCTTATATATCTAAATTTGGTTAATACTGTTGAGGGATTTGTTACTGTAATAATAATTTGAATCTCAAAACCACCGTTGGGCTCCTAATATAGTCGTAGGGAAGAGCTATCTGACGTGTAGCTAAAATACTGTAATAATACTTATTAATTTCACATAGTTGGCAGTAGTGACGTTAAGCATCTACAAAGTTACATTGGAACGTTTAAAAAATTTATTAGGCGATTACACAGCCAGCCATTGCATACACTCCAATCTTAACGGCAAATCAACTTCCATTCGACTTTACATCCTCTGACGATCAAAGCGGTTGGTTATACTCGTGTTTATGTTTCTTCGTGTACTTTGAAAAACTTATGCAAGGCTTCAACTCACAGTGCACGCTAAGAATGCGCTCGGTAAGCTACGCCGAGGATTGAAACGGATTACTATATTAAGAACTTTGATTTTGTTTATATTTGATGAATATTGTTTCGAATTTTACATCTTTATATTAAATAATATTCACTTTTCGATGCAAGTACGAATTTATTACATATATATGCAAATACATATAGTGTTTATATTGTACTCTATCGTCTCTTAACTTAGTACTCGGTCGTCCTGGAGGTAGTGACCAACTGGCTCTCTATTCTGTTTTAACTTAATCGTTATTGGTCATCGTTTTATTTTTGGTTCGTCAACTAATAGGTGCTCCTTTTTAATTTTTTTATGTAAAAGGTGTTGGCCTAAGTCCAGCAGTAGACGGTCATAGGCTGAGGTTATTTAAAAGATAAATCACTTTCTAGTGAGAGTATGACCTATTGTTACACATACAATCTAACGACCTCTACGCGAAACGTGAAGCAATTGATATCTCTACAGACTCCGATTAGAGTAAAAGGCATTGGTGACGATTTTTTTTTTAAATATTTGGTTACAATTGTAAAGTTTTAGTATTTAAAAACTAAATATAATCATAATCGTAAGCTAGTGACATCAGACGGAGGAGGTAAATCATGGAATGAAGGTCACGAATGGGGACCAGAAGCGTGAAGCGCCCTCCTTCCAGATGGACCGATGAAATCGTGCGGTCACATTCTGTGGAAGGCATCGGGGAAACCATATGCCCATCAATGGACTGATATAGGACGATGATGATGATAATCATTGTTATAAAACCTAGAAGTATTGTGAAATATTATTTTCAAATTCGATGTAAAAGCAAAAACTTGTATTGAAAAGTCAATAGCTTAAGACAAGAAACATTAGACCGTGTTTATTATACTACAACTGCCTTTAGTATCATCACATACTTTCTAGCATAACTTAGTTTAGATAAGAATAATAAAAAAATCGTAAAATATTTTATTTAAATAATATAATGTGTAAATTTCGTAACCTATAAAGCTATTTGGATGGTTGTAATTTTTTATTATCTGTATGAAAAATAATTCTTCAAATGTATTTTAATAAGCAGCTTAAAAAGAACCATCAAAAAATTTAGGACAGATCCGCAATTTAAAAACTACTGACGTTTTAATGGCATTCGAAATCTTAATGTAAAAATTTAAAAATGAATCCGAACTAACGTCAAAAAGCATAAACGTCACAAGTGAGAAAAAACGAAAACTCTGTAAGATAACGTGGATAAGTTTAAAAAAATAATAAAAAAAATCGCATCGCAGTCGCAAGCCGAAAGTCACTCGAACTATCATTGCAGTAGCGAGCGGAACAAACTACCGCCAAGTGTGTCGATTTTCAGCGTCCTCGAGTAGTCTAGAAAAAAAATATTCTCGAGTCGCAAGTTCAGTGGGGGGATGGGGGATGGGGAGCTACCCTTTTCCGCGGACCTCCTTAACTGCTGGCAGCGGACAAAAAGAATGAATGGATCCGCCCCTTAACGAATACACCGAGCGGCATAATTCATACTTAGGAAAATGCAAGGAGTTGACATGCTTTTTTTTTTCTTTTTTTTTAATTGCATTGACTTTAGTACAATTTTTTGAAATTCGCCAAAGTATTGATTAAAAAAATCAGCATTATGTGCGCGCGTGTGTGTGTGAGAGAGAGACAGAGAAGGAGAGAGAAATATTAAATTAAATTTGTTCTTCGAGACACTTGGATGTTTTACATGTAATTATTTTTACATGTGTAAGGTAATTAAATTTTGTTTATGGTCGGATTTCAATATTTTTATGTAAGTTATAGAATGTAATATCGATCTATGTATGAAATATAACGAAGAATATTAAAGAAAAAAAAAACGCTTAATTTTTGTTGCAACCAAATTCATTGTCACCTAGTTTATATCCTACAGAAAACTATCTCTATAGTTCTAGAATGATACGGTAATGACTTAGCTGCTACGGTCTGGTAGATCTTTTCTTTACGTGCTTTTAACGGTTGTAGAATGTTTCTTGGATATGCTGCAAAGTAATCCGTATTAAGGAATTATAGTGCTCTCCTTTTGTGAATTACCGTCCGTAAATTTGACATCAAATACATATGTGAGGTTGTATAAATATAATTATACTGAGGTTGTGTATCAATAGCTTTGCCTATATATTCTAACAAATATAAAAAATAGTACAGTTTAAAAAAATGTCGACTCCATAGATTTCGCAAATAATAAATATGTATAATGAAGAGAAACAGGTGGAAAAGTCATAAGTAAACAATCGTGGGGTGTTCTTAGTGAATTAGTCCATTTCATAACCACCGACACAAAGTCTTTTAACAATACCTCACTAGGTAGCTAACTGCAAAAAATACATTTTAATATATGAAAATGTGGCTTCACAATAGATTACTTTTCTTTCTTATACCTTGAAATATTTTTTTCGGATCTACTATGGAAGATATCTAGCTTTTAAACGTTGGTTTTAAAACCATAATTAATTCTCAAACCATGTGGATAGAGTTAGACAGGAATTGTATATTACAGTTCTGTAGGATCCTCGTAAACCTAACTTATTTTCAACATCGATGTGTTCGCACACATGTTGGTTAGCACGTACTTATACTGCTAGTTTGAAATAGAAATCATCTCTAAATAATATATACACAGAAAATGCAAATAGGGTCTAATTTCTAAAAAAAATCAAAAAAGTATTTCTTTTTGCTCATTAAATGTCAAGCTGTCTATGAAGTGTTACTTGATCGGATTCAATCAAGCGCGCTCGCCCAGACAAACGAGGCACGGAAGGCAACCTCGGAAGTTAAGATGCGTCGGTTGCCACGTATAATTTTTTCCACTCCCTTTCAATTCACCCCCTATCGCCCCCCTCTCCTCAACCCTTCCGTCTGTCAATCTTAACTACAAGGCGGGAACTCAGTATCACAGGGTTCAGTAGTGGGCCTACATTTTTTTATATTATTTTCGCCGCGATTTTAATAGGGAGTCGGTAATTCTGAGAATCGATGACTTGCGTTATACCGCGTACTCCACCACTAGTTTTTAATAACGTCTGCTGGCGATTCGCAGATTATGTTCCTATACAGATTCAATTCATTATTTTCACCATAGAATAAAAAATATTCATTGAAAAATTTTTACACGTTACATTATACATTACATAGTATCGCAGAATAATAAACTCGAAGAACTCTTTTGTTCTATAATCTTTTTTATATCAGGATTTACATCTCTTTCACTTTGTTCTAAATCTTTTGTGTGCAAATCTGAGCACAAAGACATTTATTCAATAGCACTAGTCTACTACAGTAATCTGCAGTATTACTGTACATATTTAACTTATGGAAATAGATAATAACATAAAAGTGATTAACATTTAACATCTAACTTGAATAATATTCGCTTAAGTTGCTTATGAATATTTTAATTGAACTTAGATTTAATAATAATAAAACACGAATAGAAACTATTTAAAAGCTAGATATGTCTGTAAATAAAACACATTAAACCAATTTTAAAAATCTGCAATTATTATTTCTATTAAAAATGTCATAATTATTACGCAAGTGATGTAAAAACAACAATCAAGTGCTGTTTGTAAGTATCAATAACATATAAAAAAATAGCTTATAAAGCCAAGTGACCAAACTGCAGTCATAGTCGACAGTTCCGGCGTTAATCAAGGCATTGTGGCGGTTGTTTGATGCCTGAGTGGAAATGGAAAGACCAGACAGGCCAGGGGGAAGAAATAAAAAAAATAACTTCTACTTGCATACACACATAAGTAATAGAGCGTCGCAGGCAATGCACGGAATTCGTCAAATGGTGATTTGACGGTAAATTTAAAAAAAATCCATATATATTTTTTTACAAGCAAATCGACGATCGCAGAAGGTTTTAAGGTGTGTGAGACGGCCGTTACATATTGTATTTACACGTTAAGATCCGTAATACGCTAAATAAGACAAATTCCAGTCGACCGATAGATATAATTTTCTGTATTTATACTTTTTTTTTTTTTTTAGTTTTGTTTTCTATATTTGTACTTTATTTTGTTATTTTATTGATATAAAAACACATAAAAAACGAATTTTATAAGAATCGCTTATACAGAAATAGAATTGTTAGAACGTTATCACAAATATCCTATATGATTTTATTAACCTCGATGGAAAAAGGCACTGTATAAAACATTAGAGCTAATTACCGTATTCGGTCTGGTAAAAAGGAAAGCTTTTAATTAAGAGCTATTTAGTAAGCGTTCTAAGTTATTTGACGTTATAATGCATATTTACGAAATCAGACATTACGTAAAATGTCCGAGTGCATCTTGCTCATTAACGGTAACACAAAGCTCAAGATGCATCAGGAAAGGGGTCCCCTACGATCCACTACGCTGTACAAACTTACAACAGATAAGGGCCTCAAGTACCCCCCAAAAGGGGTAAGACAGACCCCCCAAGTCTGCCTAGACTTTAGTGGAAGAAAAAATAATGCGGGAAAAGGACGGCGTGAGGCGATCCGCCGATCCCTCTGTGGCTTGACTTCCCTCTACGAATTACGTACAGTTTAATTTGACGTGTAGTTTATTCTTACGTCTTTATACGCTGTTTGCATATCATAAATTGTTTTATTTTGCATATTGCAATAATTTTCAGTTATTATAATATTGTGACAAACTTTAAAGTTTATGTTTCTCATATTTTGTCTTGTTTTACATTTAATAGTAGGTATGTATTTGTAAAATACCAAATAAACAATATAACATTACGTTATTATATTCCATATTCGATTATATTCTATATATGGCATGACGAAATTCTTTTAAGAATTGAAATTATTTTGCTTTTTATTTTGTACATTGTAATAAATTGTGAGTGGTTAGATGGTCGACCTACAAGAGAGAATAGGTCAAATTACGATTGTTCGTATATCAATGACAGGTATACTTGTATCTTCGATTTTATCATGTAAAAGTGAACATTGAATACAGTATGCTCT
>DWLR01000878.1:0-21367 GCA_018246295.1 Papilio alexanor hazarajatica | reverse complement strand
ATAAATGCGAATGTTTGGATGGACGTTTGTCACCACGTAACTCCACATCATCTGGCCAGATCTGGACAAAATTTGGCACAGAGATATAGTCTGGAACATCACTTAGACGTTTAGGCTGGAAAAGTATACGGTTTCCGCGGAATGTTTTTCACCCAGATATATGTGTATGTTTACATATAGATACAACAATAGTGAATTCCACGCGGACGAAATCGCGGGCAACAGCTAGTATTAAATAAATCACTTTTAAAATTTTTAAACTTAGCAACGTTGGTAGACCTCCTACAAAACGGACCGATGATCTGGTCAAGGTTGTGGGAGTAAACTGAATGAGCGTCGCGGAGGACCGACCTTTGTGGCGATCAATGGAGGAGGCCTATGTCCAGTAGTAAACGACTTCAGGCTGGGATGGTGATGATGATGATGATGAAACACTATTAATCAAAAAACAGCACTTTTTATTATAATTAAAATGTAACGCAACAGTTAACAATAAAACTTCTTTCATTATTCTTTTACCCACCCACCGACGGACGTAAGTGATTTTAGTACTTTGTAACAAAGTTTCTTGAAAGTGTTTCAGTTTGTAAATTAAAAGTAAACTTTAAACACTTATTCAGAAGTTCTTTAAACGATCGGCTTATATTAGAAAGTTGCGACTTAAACTTAATTAACGAGCCGTTAAGTACAGCGTAGTTTGTGAAGTCATAACTTTTTATTTAATAAAAACATACGTAGTTAAACCAAAAAGGTCGCGATATTTTAGCGCTTGTTGTCGATGTCGTTGTATGTAGCAGGCTCTATGACTGTTATTAGCTTATGTTTTCTTATTTTAGTAAATAAATATATATTTCAGAAATATGTAGATGTCGCAGATATGTATATCCTTATAAAATTTTTGAATATAGTTCAAAAATATGTATATTACATATAGTGTTCGTTCGTAAGTTCACTTTATTATTTATTAATATTTATATCTTTGAAAATGTAATGTAGTACAAAATAATAACTTTCGATTAAATTTTCGAGGGCCATAAAAGAATAAAACCTCATCGCATCAGGATATGGAAAATAAATTGTCGCGTCAGGATATTAAAGGCGCATCGGAAAATGTTAATGCAAATATTGATCTGTCTGGCCTGCTCGATTCAATTTTTATGGAATTTGAACGCCTTAGTTTTTTTATTGTAAAGTTGTCCGGGCATTTGTCGATTCGGCCAGCCAATTCAAGTAAAAAACGTAATCTATTCCAGTCTTTATAGAATTCCCTTATAAATTTATTTTCCTATGTATTCTTCTTTTGTAAAAAATATTTTCAATCTGTTTCATGCTCATCTCCCTGCCTTTTCCCCCCTTGCGTAGTATCGACACAGTATGTACTACTCTTCCAAATATCCTGGACTGTAATGTAGTCCATACTGTTACTGATTTTGAATACAGTTTCACGGCTACCTACCCGCCTGACACCTACCCTCCTCGGGAATATACTTATATAAGGTATTTAATACGACATTATAAAATATCAAAATATACAGAAAATTTGTCTCCGCTCATATAAGTTTCAGGTGAATTGATTGGATTGATTCTTCTAGAAGTTGGGGCTCTGCTGCAGTCTGATGCTGTTTAGGGTGCAAATATAACACATGGAATTGTTTCTACAGCAATGAACACCACATTACAACTTTAGACTTGGGTTAAATAGGTATTCCAATCTGTGCATAGTCGCAGATCTGCCGCTGACCAAATGCACCACCGTCATTATCAAATAACAAAGATTTAGAAAAATTAAAAAAAATTAAGACTTAGGCTTTTTTTTCAAGCATTATTTTCAGTCTTTTTAACCTCACTAAATACTCGTAGAATAGACAGAATTGAAGAAAAAACCTACAAATATAATTAGAACACCAATTGAATATGATAGATACTCCTTTATAGTGCTGGTAATAATAGTATAAATTAAATAAGCATTTGAAGGAAAATCTTAACTTAAACCTAGTTTCAAGCATACTCATAGGTCCTTAGTAGAACTAGGACTAAAGATTTAAGATTCCTATTAAGCGGTTCAAACTAATTGCAATAATTTGTCATAGAGGACAAATTTATAAATATATTTATACAAATATATATAGATAAAAGAGAAGGTTATATGCGAGTGAGCAAACTAGTAGAGCACAGCAAATATTTTATCCAGTAAAAGCTCGCATGTAAGTCGCTCAAACGATTGTCTATTGTCTGTTTACAGATAGGAATTGGCTGCGTATCGGAAGTGTTTGGCAACTTCTAGAGAGGCCTTGTGTTCTGCGGTTTGCTTTGCCTCGTCGCCATTCCTTCCTACGGGAAAAGTCCGCACATTTGTTGTTTGGTTGACTCAAGAATGGTCTTTCAACTAAATTATTTGTTAATCAAAGTCGACTTAATTGAATGAAAGTGATGCCGTCTTTATTTATACCCACACCTCCGTGACTCAGAGGGATAGGGATAAATTATATATTATTTAATTAATTATACATATTTTAATTTGGTACGCATTAAATTTACGCATACACGCGTGTAGGTTGCGGGCACTCTTCAAATCGCCTTTCTTCAGTAGTCAGCCTGAGTCTTGATATAAGTTTGTCTACGATGTCCCTTTTTTTTGTCTGTTTTAGAGATTAAAAAAACAACAACAAATATAAGTTATAAAACATAAAATGTTATGTTTTTCACCATAAAATTTTGAAAAATAAATCACACGGAAGATTATGTTTGCGACAGGGCTGACGGAACCGTAACGGCCGCGTTTGTTTGCGTGCTACACGGTGGGACAAAATTAATATGGCAAAACAACGTCATACAATATTTTTAAATAAAATAGACCTATAAATGCTTTTACGATGAAGTAAACTGGTGATTTCTACCAAGTGTAATAGAGTGGATCATTATTACGTTTATTAGGACTGCTGGTGCTCCCTGAAAGAGTCAGTAATGGATCTATTTAGAGGTATAAATGTTCCTGTTCTAGAAATATGTGTGGACGAAAACGTTATGTACATTATTCCTGTCGCTGTATCACACTTCGCCGGCAATAAAAGTGATACATGTACAGTCGTGTACACTCAGTGAATTTTGCCGAGTTTCGGTGGTAAATTTAAACGGGCACAGAGAGAAGAATATTAAATAGATTTTTGTGAAGATATCGCAGACGAGGTGAAAAGAATACGTATACGTATAAAAGTTATCCTTAAAAAAATCATGTCACAATATATACTAACATCTAATAACAATATTATTAATGTGGTGTAAAGGTAACGTTAAAAATAAAATTTATTTATAATCGACGCATAGAATTTTCTGTTCGTGACCTACCTCTCTCTGTCTCTCTCTCTCTTTTTCGGTCTTACTTTTATAGTATACTTGATGACCTCGTAATTCAATAGTTGACTAATACGCCATTGAATGTTTGAGTTGAATAATACAGGTTCTGTGTTCAATTCCCAAGGGAAAAACACATATCTTGAGAAGATTGATTTGGAGAGAAGAAATAGTAAAAATAATAATAATGATATTCTGGGAGATTATCCATACATGATAATCTGATTTCAAATTAAACAGAGCTTCTAGGTACTATGGAAACCAGATAATTGATATACTACATATTACTACGTTCCTTTTGTACATACATGCTTATATAGAAAACTACACCCAAACTCAAGACAAATAGACATATACAATAAGACATGCACACAAATGCTTGTTTTGTGTGGGAATCGAACCCACGACCTCCGGCGTGAAAGGCAAACATTTTACCAACCGCGCCAACCGGTCCGTCAATAGAAATTTAAGATTTAATTTTAGTTCAACTTCTGTCTTAGCTTAAATTATTCAAAAATGCCAAAAGACTTTTTGTCGGCGAAAAACATTTAACATTAAAATAAATTGCGTTCTATAGACCGCTTCGTACATAGCAAATATTTTATCCGTTAAAAGCTTAGACCACATGTAAGCTAAACAAACATTGTTTGTTTACCCGCAGAGATTGGCTGCATGTGGGAATACTTTAAACTCTCCAGACGATGGAGCCGAGCTCCCGTTTCTTTTGAGAAAAATTTAATTTTTGCACAATACCGCCACGGAAAATAAACCGCAAAAAGAAAATATTTCGTTGATGAGATTTTTTTTTAGAAATTTTTAAACTTTACAAATCTGCAGTTATTATAAGAAATACATGTAAAAAAGACAAGTCACTGACAAATGAAACAAATCCTTTAAGACCTGTTTGGGTTTAATGGGTTTCCAATGAACCCTATCTTGGCGTAAATGACATAGAAAACTAGGTGTTTCCCGAGTCTGCGCGCATTTGTTTTTTTTCCAATCTGATTTTTTTTATAATTCATTTCGATAACAGGTGACAAGCTGCTAACGTTACCATAGGGATATCCCAAAAAAGGGAAGAACAATACAATTTGAAGTCAGTTTTGTTTTTGATAAAAAACATTATAAGACAAGTTAGTAACACGCGACGAAGTAAGCAAAAAAGAAGAATAGGAAATATGAAGACAAAATATCGGGAAAATTGGCCGTGATTATTAACAGTTTTTTATTACTCATTATACATTTTTGCAATAAAATTAAACTCTGAAACTTGTGGTTTACATTGTAATAAACCCAAATACGTTGTATAATAATATGCTTTAAAGCTTTATACAAAGCAACTGATCGTTTTAGTTTGATATCGCAGCAGTCGGTTGCAGAAGCCTCGGTTAATAAATTGTGGAGCGAACTTTGAAAGGTGTATTTGAAAATCTTTATACGACCGTACAGTTTGGTTGTGGCCAGTATAGCTTTAGACGTTTGAGTTCCAACCATTTTTATATTCTATTTCCTCAAGGAAATAGGTTAGTTTAAATTCTAAAAACATTAAATAATTGTACAAATGATAATGTAATTGCAAATTATTTTTACTTGGTTTTTATAGTAGCACATATATAAGGTGACCGTAAATCCAATACCACAAAGCGCGTATGTGTCCTTTATCAGTAAGTATCAAAATGTATTAAGATTGACGGACCGGTTAGCGCGGTTGGTAAGATGCTTGCCTTTGACGCCGCAGGTCGAGGGTTCGAAGGACAAACAGTCTTGAGTCTGGGTGTAGTTATCTATATAAATATGTATTTACAAAAGAAAAGTAATAATATGTAGTATATCAGTTATCTGGTTTCCATAGTACCTACAAACTCTGTTTAATTTGGGATGAATGAATGAATAACGTCCCAGAATATGTTTAGATTTTAAATATTCATACATATTCTTATAATTTTTTTTTGCGGGTATGTGTGTACAATAACTTTGAATAATATCAATTATTGAAGGTGTATAATGATTGTACTAATACATCATAACAGAGAAAATTATCAAAAACATGAATATATTCCAAAATGTCGGGAATGTTAAAATCTAAAAAAATTTTCGTAACGAAGTCGGTAAAATGATTTTTATTAATTTCAATAATTCGCCAAATTCAGAACCAAACACCGATGGTATTTGTCTCTCCTGAGAATCGCCTCGTTATAACAATTTCCATCACCGCTGCCGCTATGGGCGTCAGAGTCCACCAATCATAAAAATTAAAGTGCAGATCGAATTAGTAAATCAAATTTACACAAGGACTTCGTTCGCTTCTTAAATTCATGATAAGCTTGCACTGGAATTGACAAAAGGAAAAATTTAAATTACTTTAGCTCCTCACTTTTAATTTTGATATTAGAATATACGAATGTACGAGTTTAACTATTTGACTCAGCTGTACGTCAAAAGCGGGTAATGCTTACAAAATGTTAATAGGGGGTAAAAATGGATTAGCTGTAAATTACCATAGCACAGAAATGAATGTAGGTAATATTCTCCATTAGGAAACTTTGTAGTTTTGTAATTTTTGAAGAGTTTTCCATCACAATCAAGACATTTCCAGTAAGGGCGGTTTCTTAACTGTTATTCTGCAGACAAAGTGTACAAATTCGAATCGGTGCGAATCTTCATCCCTTAATTTACGTTTTACTTATTTTGATTTCGAAATATTTTTATTAAATTTTAGATAAGAATTTCTTTTATAAATATTTCAAATTTAGTAACAAGACCTTGTTTAAGATTTTTATCTTCTTTAATTTTTTTTTTTAAATATTATTGTCGAAGTTTTAAGTACTTATCTACAATGTGTTTGTTGCATTACGTTGCGCAATATGAGACAAAATAGACTTCTTAAAATTATATATATATAAAAGGTAATATAATGTATTAAATCAATACTCAATAAATATGTTTTTTGTAGACAATATCTAATACAACCGGACATTAAAGGGGATAAGCAAGCAAATCGCTGCGTCAAGCAATATCGACCCTTCGCTGTCTAATTTATTGTATAATTTGTCTGCAGTTTTTAATTTATCTCAAATTGAATTACACGGTCTGCTGACATTGCGCTGTTTACTTTGAAACGGTCTAAGTAAAATGGTGAAAGGTGAAGTTTTGGACACGTTTATCTTGACTTATTAAAATGTGAAGAAATTTCAATAATGAAATTTCATTTCATTCAATTTCATACATATTTCATACAATATTACATTTTAATAATTCATAAAATTAAAACATTTTATCATCTCGAATCGATATCGTAGAATGTTCGAGAATTATTTCTACAAGCCGTTCTGTTTGACTTCGATTAACTTCCCTTCGTTATAATCCAGACAAAGTGAACAAATTTGAATTAGACTCAGAGTCAACATTCTGAGTCGATTCCTTCCATTTTGATTTACATGTTAAATAATCATTTAATTGCAAGATAGATTTTAACATACATTTTAATTCCGAAGCTAGGTAGATATAGACTTATTCATAAAATTACTCGGAAAGTTATTTTATCTAAAAGCTGGTACAAATTTTGAAAGGATAAAGCTGTAACTAATAACGGGGAATACAATAGAAGAAAATTTTGTTGTTTCTGTCTAATTTGGGTTAAAAGAGATATTTATATTATTAGTAATTTATTAAATTGAAAATTTATCATAGTAAATAATATGAATATAATGTGTTTTGTATGCACATTTGTTTATAACGTCACATAACACTCACGCCTGTAATACAGAGGATCCTAGCACACCTCTCTCACTTCTTATACATACATGTTCGTTGGTTATGGATAAATATGTACTATGGAATATGGACTCCTTGTATAAATTTTCATTAGGATGACATTAATTTGATCGAAATAAGTTTTCCTTGGACGTACCCGACCTACAATACATTGCTACTGACTTTTGAAACATAGAGTTGGCTTGACGCTCTCTCTCTTTATTAATTCCTTCAATATGCCCAAACCATAATTCATTTCGATTTCAATAAATACGTATTGAGGGCATAAATTGGACAGATGTACAATTCCTAGTACAGCCCGGATGCTCTATCTAGGTACCGTGACGCTTTTGAGGCGGCTGGTGCGGTCGTGTATTTAGTTCAAGTTAGCTCAGTTGTTAGTTCTCATGCTTTCGGTTTGTCTGACTCTAATTAGTGACAGGGTTATGCTCTAAGTATGAATGCAATGCAATGGAGTTTGCTTAATCCTATTGTTGACTTATCGATATTCCTAGGGATACATTTTGTATTTTTATGGCTACAACCTTGACTACGTATTGAATAAATTATTTTTTGAAAACGATTTCAGACTAAGTTTAAAATAAACTATGGCGAGATTAAGTGGAACCCATAACTATTTATTTTTCTTCCTCTGAACTCTCGTTCAGGTCGTGGTAGTATCGTGTCGTGTATATTTGTACATTAAACAATTCTCTGTTTAAGCTATGATTTTGGTGTACTCTGTTAGGTGAACTTAAGTCATTATTATGTCCCTTATATGTCGATGTGGCCCTTCTATATTCAAATTGAATTTAACTGACCATGATTAGGTACTGCACTAGATTAAATAAACCATTTTAAATGGAATTTTCTGTTTTGGAAATTTACGCAAAAAATGCTAAATAACAGTGATCTTACTTGAAGCAACGAAGCAGAGACATACTTGAATATTGCTTTTCAGGATTCTAAGAAATTTGTCTATAATAGGTAAAAGGTAGGACAACGAGAATTAAAAGTGCCTTTAAAAAATTTCATAAAGTAATTTAAAATATTATTGATTTATTTATTTACTCAACCGTAAATGATATCTTATAACAAAGGCTTACTAAGGGCATTTTAAAACATTTTTACTTACTAACTTGAGAAGAAAAACAGGTTTCAAAATTATATGAGCCATAAATAAATTTAAGGATGACCTATCTTTTTTAAATCAACTTTTTAAATAGGTTACATAAAGCTGGTCTAACCATCGCAAATAAAAGTATTAACTGAACTGTAAGGAAAAATACTAAAAATATCTGATTTTACTAAACCAGTTTACGGAAAGAACTCATACATTATACAATCACTTATAACGTGAACGTTCAATTTTAAGTTACGTATCCATTGTTTTCCATTGAGTCCCAGCAATGAATCATGCCGTGCGACAGGATTTTATTGAACCTGGGGGAGATGCGGAGATAGGGACGCATTAACATAACGAAGTGGTCAGTCATGTGCGCGAGCTTATCTGGCCACGGGTCTTTCTCCATTCGTGCTGTGTCGCTTGGATTAATTAATTATTAGGATTGTGTGTACTTTTTAGCTATAGATTGAAATTGCTTTAGGAAATTAAATTATTCTGAATACTGTTTCTGTTAGTATAACGTTTTGGCTTATTATTTATAATATTAATTAATTAATCTCCATTTTTTTACCATAAGCCAGTCAGAGCCATCCATTAAAAATATTGAAATTATTATGTATTTTTAATGCAAAGACTTTAAATATTAGATCCTTACATATGAAATTGGCGTTTTGTACGGGAGGAATATAAAGTCTTTTATTTTTTTGTAAAATATATTTAATTAATCAAAGTTCATGCACCGTTGTTATCTATGCACTTTTGCCATCTCATAGGTAGTTCGTTGATCCCTTTACTAAAAAAAACCATGGGGACGAGAATCAGTAAACTCTTTGAAGGCGGTTTGGACTGCCGCATCGGAGTTGATTTTTTTTCCTTGTAAGAAGTTGTCCACATTACAGAAAAAATGGTAATCTGTTGGAGGATTGGAGGTCCGGGGAGTACGGTGGATGTCGTAGATATTCCAATTGTAGCTCATCTAACTTTGTGGTTGTTTGTTGTGCAGTGTGTGGTCTTACTTTGTCGTGAAGCAGCAGTGGCCTAGAGCGATTGACCAATCTTGGTTGTTTAACAGCTAGTTTTTCCTTCATGGTTTACAGTTGCTGACAATAGATATATGCCGTAATCGTTTGGCCAGATTTTAGAAAGCTGTAGTGAACGACACCGGCGCTAGTTCACCAAACACTCACAAGTAACTTTTTCTGAGTCAATTTTCGTTTAGGGCAGGATTTGGCTGGGTCTCCAGGGTTCAGCCATTGCGACAAGCGCTTCCGATTATCGTACAGTATCCACTATTCGTCACAAGTAATGATTCGATTTAAAATCCTTTCATTGTTGTGTCGGTTGAGCAAAATAACACAGCAGACGACTCATGTTTTTTTTATAGAAGAATGGGGCAAACGAGCAACGAATCGCCAAAAAGAGTGGTCACCGCCGCACATAAACATCCGCAACACCAGAGAAACCGCAGATGCGTTGCCGACCTTTTAGGAAGGAGTACGCTCTTTTCTTGAAGGACCCTAAGTCGTATTGGTTTAGAAATACCGCCGAGGACAAATCATTCCACTATACAGCGGTACGAGGCAGAAAATTTCGGGAAAACCGAGCTGTAGTGGAATGCCAACCATAAAGATGGTGTGGATGGTATTTGGAGTTCTATCGAGTTGTGCGATGACGAAACTCAGCGGCATTGTTCCGAACAATTCTTCGGAACACTCCCCATGGTAGAAAATGGCGGTAAAAAATGCAAAGAGAACTGACGACCCTTCGCAAGGCCAGTGAGTCAAGCCGATCAGTAAGAGCACAGTGATTCGAGTCGCACGTCATTGTACACGGTCAAATGGAAGAGGCTGGTATTTCGGAGCACAAGCCCAGAGATGTTAGCAGTATTCCATATGAGGCCGAAGCTGCGCCTTGTACAGCTGTAAGCGGTGGGCAGGGGCGAAATACTGCTTCGTTCTTCCGAGCACACCAAGGTTTTTGGAGGCCAATTTGGCCTAGCAAGTTCGATTAACTCAATTCATGAGGTACCCTTCGTTCAAGTTTTTTTACTTTGCCGATTTGCTTCAAGTTTATTAATACAGTTTTATCACTTATCCCGAAGCCTGCAGCTATCTCTGAAGTGCTTTGTGATGGATCCGCTTCCACAATAGCCTTTAATTCTTCATTTTCCACTTTGGTCTCCGGCCGTCCTGAACGAAAACGTTGAAACCAAAAACGTACCGTACTTTCTTTTGCGACTCCAGCACCGTACACACCATTAATCCTTCCAGCTCTTTCTGCAGCACTGGTGTCACGGTAGAACTCGTACTCGTAAATATATACCGATATTTCATATTTTACATTGTCCTGTAATAAGCGACGCCAAAGAAAAATAATGAGGAAAAAACAAATGAATGTTTTCAAAACTCAAATGTACCAGCTAAATGAATTTATAAATTTGAATTTGGAATTCTTAAGCAAAGAGGAGATATTTCAGATCAAAATGGTCAGTACGACAAAACGCTAATTACATATGTAGGGACCTAATATTATCAAAGATTATATAATTTTAAAACCATAACATATTGTCCATGTAATGTCATTCGACAATAGCTACAAGTTTTTGTCTATATTCTATAAAATGGACCTTGTAAACTATATGATCACTTTTACCCACAGTCACGGGCATAGATGCATTTATCTTTAATGTAAATGAACTAATAAACAAACAGAGCGCACACTACACATCGCTTGATCTGACTCGCATGGTCGAACGCACAACGCGTGCCCCCCAACCGTCCACCTCTAGATACAAAAGGGTGAACTGGGGTTCTGTGGGCCTTGGAATATTTCACACAGCACCTAACCCATTTAATAACGCTTAATCGAACCTATGTTACTTGTATAAAATACGTAGAAAGATGATGAATGTGTTTATGGTTGGAAAAGGATATTCGCAAAATTACATATCCGATAATCACAAAAAAAAAACGACTTAATATTATACCGTTTCTAGAATGTTTAGTCTGCTTAAAGAAAATACTAAACCAGTAAAATGCATTTATTATGCCGAGTCTCATAACTAAATATTAAACTAGTTTTTATTTTTTATTTTTTAATAGTATTATACTGGGCATACTAAAACAAGTTTTCTAAAATTACTCTTCTGATATTTGTAGTTTTAGCTACTCAATGGACTGTTTATATTATGACATAATAAATGTATAAATTAACTTTGATTAAAACTGGATGCAAAATAGTAACTATGCTAAGAGCTTAACTTTCATTTAGTAGATATTATTATACGGAAAAATTAATAATATTCTCGTGCAATTTATTTTAAAAATGTATCACCAAAATAATTTAATCCGTCGTATCAGGTGGTCGATCTATATTTCCATTTCGTAGCGCTTCCGTTTGTTTGTCCGTTTAATTAACTTGTAATAAGGAATATTATTAATTAAGCGTATCAAACTCTACGCGATCTACAAGGGATCTACGAGGCTTGAATTATGTTACGATTCCTCTGCTGTATTCAAAGCAGAGCCGTAATGATTAAAAACTTAGGATGGACTGGAAACGCGTCTATTTTGCTTTTGGTTGCGGTGATATAATTGATCACGTCCATCGTTTTCTCGTCTGCGTAAAATCTTACTTATAAAAGTCGCTGTGTGGTTACATATTTAATTTAATTTGTTCAAATGTTAATCGACTTGATTCCGTAACTCAATGGAGACACGCAGTCCGGTCGATCTGTTCATCCGAGAAATGAGTTGCTCGCGTTATATTCCCCTTTCCATTTTCATCCTATCTGACATAAAAGGACTGGTATTTAATTAAAACTGACTTAAACTGAAATTAGAATTAATTTGCACTAAGACAAAATTTTCAAAGCCTATCCCGTGATTGCTCTTGTCTTCTACTTAACTAGCACATTATCATCCAAAACGTGGTACACTGTGCGAAAAGATCCTGTCTAATCTTTCAACCGGAGTAACAACACGTTGCGCTTGTTTAGATAAATATGTTTTCGGACATATTTTCCTGTTTTTATTTCAACCTTTTGTGTGTCATGAAACGTTAAGGAGGTTCTTTACCTATTTTTCGTTTAGATTAAATTAGGTTTGAGTTGAATGTCAGCGTTGTCTCTTGGGTGTGACTGAGGTTCATTGCTTGGGACCTCAGCGTTGCCAGCGACTGTTGCTGAAATTAATATCATGCCGCGTCTACCTGGGAATAAATATAGCTTAAGATAGAACTGTTATAAAAGACTCGACGCTCCGAGGTGAAATTAGATACGTGGAATTGTTGTATTGTTTGAAATTTATTGTTGTTCATATTGAGAATGTTTTGGCATAATTTTTTCATAGAAGGAAGATTTAGAAGAAGACAGCTTAAATGCTTAAAATATAGTTTATGAAACAAAAAACCGTCATATACGTCATTTATAGGATGATCCTAGGCAATGGTTTTTCAAAATAATTTCTTCACTGTTCCGCGCCTTGGTAACATAAGTCAAAATTGTCTTAATGTCCAATGTGCTAAAATACAATAAATTACGGAGGCAACAAGTTAAAAAAACAATTAGATACATCATCTTAAAACGTGTGGAGATATTTGTTGTTGATACGTAAAAAAAAGGAAAATGTAGTTGTTGCACAGAATTGCTAAAAAAAATGCAAGGCAACTTTGGAAATAATTCATGGTACGTTCATACAAATGATACGAAGAAGGCGTACCAGTTTGTTCGGATTGCGTCGGATGGCGCAGACGGACGCGTTTGGCGTGTACTCGGAGCAGATACTCGTAGTTGCGAGAGCAAACATGGAGGCAGACAAGAGTGGTGTCGCCGTTCGGGACGATTTACCTAAGACAACACTGCGCCGTTTTGACGTGTTTCCGTTGTCAGAACTTCGACGAAAAAGTTCATTCATCGAAATATTTTTGTTAAATTTTATACTTCGTTTGAGAATTATTATCATTTGAACGTCAAAACATCTACTTTCTGAGGTTAGTAACAGCTGTTTTAGGAAATATCAAATCGACCTTGAAAAATACCAAACTTACCTAAAAGAGCTTTATATCTGTCATCATGATAACTTTAGTATTTTATTTTTTATCCTTTACACACAAGTCAGGCCCCGTCTTCCTTGTAATGCTTGCTTGTGATATGACGTTACTGCTATCGTCTTTAATTTAGTATAATATAAAAAAAAAATCAAGTTGCTTATTTGTCAGTAATACTAAAATTTCAAGTGTAGCAATGGGAACGTGCCTTCAGAAATGTAGTGATCGCAGTCGCATGTTTGCCGGCCCGCCAGAGACTAACGACGCCACGTACACACGATTATATTATTATCTCTGTCATGCATATTCCAACGCTAATTACTCTTGGATTTGCTCTTGTCTTATCCAAACGATGCGTGCATAGATAATATCTAATTATGACAGACCAACGCGGAAAATGCAAATTCGGAATAACTAGCAGAAAATGTTATTTTATTCCACAAATCCTAGTACTGCACGGAGCATAATTAGTAAAAGGATTGTAATACCACTATATTGATCTGGGTTTTCTAGAAAGCAGGATATATTTTGAAGATAATATTTACACTCCAAAAAAAAAAACACAATTTTTTTTTCAAACACAAACTGCGTTCTCTGGGTATTTTCATATAAGACCCGCAGATAAAACTCTAAAATAATCTTGGTGAAGCTTGGTGAGTTGACTAATTAAGTTTTACGAAGCCTATGGAACCTAAGAACTTTTTAATACAAAGGAATGATTGAGCCATATATTAGTATAGATTTAAATCAGAAACACATTTAATACAAATGAACATGAAATGCGTAAAGATTAACGTTTTATAATTCAATTATAGAATAACTCGCACTATTGCTTCTAATAAATAATTGAGAAAGTTAGCCGGACCATGTCGTAATCAACTAGTCGCGTAGTTGCAGTGTAGTCGATTCCTTAAATTGCGAGGAGCTGTGTGAGAGGAGTTCGGGGATAGTTGGCACACAAGTTGGCGTTGCTTCGAGAGTTATCGACTCGAATTGTTCTTAGCGTAGCGTTTGGGATGCTCGCTCCGCCTTTGGAATTACGCTGTTGGCTCAGTTGTTGCTTTTGTCGTCACAATCGCTTTTAGGCTTTTTGTTTAATAAATAGTGGCTGTGGTTGTTTTGCACATTTGGTGTGTAAAACTGGAAACTGTTGTCGATTTTGTACGATTGATGGTGGATTTTGGTGCTGTGTTAGTGTGTTAACGTAGAAGTAGTCATTTACGCGTAACGAATATCACATACAAAAATAAATGGAAAGACTACATAAAACTAAATCATACCAATTCATCGGCTAATATTGACCATTACATTTAAACGTTAAAAAATCATAACTAAATATTAAGTTCTAAATATTTTCAAATTAATGATTCCATATTTTTAATACAAACAAAACATTGCGTTAGTTCAAAAATTGTCTCAAAATTAAATAATAATTTCTTCCACATAAAAATAATTTACTCAGAATAATTAAACAAAACTCTCTCAATGCTCATAACGAAGCGCTCATAAAGTAGTTACTATCTACCTCATACGCTATAAATAATTTATATACGCTCGTGCTAAGGAGTTTACTTCGTCGTTTTGCGACGCGAAGCCGGGGCGATGGGTAATTTTTACCCGGTTATTATTTTAGCGGGTAACAATGGTGCACCTTCAGAGGTAATAGGCAGGTTCTTTGCAACTGCTAAATGGTTATCTTGGCCTCTGCGGCTATTCTGGTTTGGTACAGGTTGTGAAAGACAGCGGGTTAAAATATTTTGTTTATATATTAAATTGAAAATATTAATTATAAGTGCAGGCAGATTTTATCCTCTCAAAATATGGATGTAATGCATAACTTTACATTTCCATTATAATGGTCTAACACAAATGCATTTAAAATAAATAACAGATAATAATAAATAAATAATGAAATTAATATTTAAAAATTTACTCGAAGATTGTTCTTGGATATGTATATGAATGGAATATCGAAAAGTATTGATAACGAGATTTCGATAATGCAATCGTTAATACAGAAGTAATTAAAAAATATATATATTAAATTAACGTAAAAGTGCCTTGTGCAGCTAACATAACTGTTGCGTACCTCTGACTCGGCTACTTTCGGCCGCTATTGTCGGCGGAGCCGAGAGAAATCTCCCGCGAATAATCAAACTTCGTGATACAGTTGCCCATTGAATATTTATGCGGCGAATAACACCAATACAAGCTGCGCCCGCGACTCTGCACGCGTGCACTGTATAATTCATGTAAATGTACCCTTTTGTGATTTCATGATAATGTGACTCGTTTCGCCTGCTGCGACATCCTCGTTCTTATAACTGTATTTGCTGTCTGTTGAAACCAAATAACCTTTTGAAATTATTTGTTCTAAGCTATTATAGTTACATCTGTCAAATGTCGTTAGCGAGAGAGATCGTAGTGAATATCTTTGGTATAAAATGTTGGATATGTGCATAATCGCATAGTTAATGTTTTAAATATTTAAAAAGTATGTATTTTTGAACTTTATATTATATAGTTTCAGAATAAATTAGATAAGAATAAGAAAAAAGAACTAGAATGAAAAAGCTTTTAAAAATTTAATGTATTATGTTTAATCTAATATATATTTAAACAACCAAAAAATGTATTTTACTTTTAAATATTACCTATTCATTTAATTTCTCAAACGGTTTATACATGGTAAAATGTTGGAATTCAAAAACAAAACAAAAAAAAACCCTATTAAGTTGTATCTAATTCGAAAGAGATTACATGTAAAAATCTCAGTAAGATGCTTTAAAGGCACATTTATCTAGAAGATAGAAGACTCTTATATAGAAGTCGACTTACGAAATCTAGCGCACCAACTGGGGCATAAACATTCACCAAACGACGAAATTACCTTTGAAATTTATGGTTGGATTAAAATTCACAGAATTTTCTCAAAGTACGAGTAAATTACATACAATACGGCAAGGAAGAGTTTTGTGCAGCCGCGACTCGGAGCAAAATGAACACTGAATACAAGCTCTCTATGTTTGCTCGCCCCGGGTTGATATCACAAAATTACTACGTTCAAGCTCTTTATAGGCTGTTTTCTTTGTAACAAACTCTTCGTATGGGCCGCGCTATGGCTAATTCTTAGTTCTTCTTATACATACTAGCGAACCGCCTGCGATTCGCTTGGATAGTACTGATTATTATTTTCTTTAGCCAGGATAACACGCGTGACGTGTGACGACAGCCTAGATGTCAAAAGATGTTGATCTATTGTGAAAACTAACATACACCGCAATCTATTGGAAAATTATGGAATTTTTAAATAAATATAATATTTAATTTTCGAAAAAAGTGTTGAGTCCTCCATTTGGACAAATTTTATTAAGATCACATCACACACTTAAACAGACATGTTCATACACACAAATATTTGTCCTATGTGGGAATTGAACCCACGACGTGCGGCGTGAAAGGCAAGTATCTTACCACTGCGCCAACCGGTTAGTCTGAATTTATCGAACAGATTATTATTATATTTTTGATATCCTATAGTGAAATTGGTAAATGATTAATATTGAAAGTGATCTAATCCCTGCTCTGTGATCACTAATCTCAGGAACTACCAATAGGATTTGAAAAGTTATTCTTGCATTTGACAGCACAATTATTAAAAAAGGTTTAAGACTATTTAACACTAGAAGACTTTTAGGAAATAGGTCGTATTATAGTCCGCAAGAATAAAAACAGCAAAGCGAGATGATTAAAATGGCAGAGTACAACTAGTGTGATGAAAATAGTCCTTTTAAGGGCATAAAATGATATAAATATTAATATTTTATAAAGTAAACAACGTCATTATTATAGGACAAGCTTAAAAAGACACAAAACAATATTTTGCAAGCCTTCAACAATCATCCAAAAGCTCCGTCTACTAAATTATTCAAACAAACATGACGAAAACCTCTTAAAAGCCTATCTTCGTACTGTCAAAGCGAACTCGCGAAACTATCTACACTCGAATGCGTCTCGGAACGAAACCTAATTTTGGTTTGCGATTTTACCATTTCCCTCCAGCGAGACGTTTAACTCTGCAGCTTACGAAAACTTCTGCATCGCCCTTATTCCCTTCAGCATTATGTTGATTACCATTTGGCTGCGATGTAACGGTAGTTTTGTTAAGATTTGAACAAATAGTCGCACACAAGTCGACATTGGAACGAGGTTAACAAACTGGAACAGGTATGTGTGGAGGTTATCCCAACGCGGAGTTTCGCGGATATAAAACAATGTGTTGCAAACGTTTAATTATTTGTACGGGCAACTCTTAATTAAATCAAACAAGACTAAGTACTGGGGGAAGCTTCGTTAGTTACTCTGAGTGAGTTTCGAACTGTAATTGTGAACTGTAGCTTAAATTGTATTGTAAATCCTACGTCCATATAGGCATACGACACAGATTTAATAGATCTGCAAAATATTTTTAATGCTTCAATTCTGTTAGACTGCATCCGTCAATGCTTATACTTCGATTTTTCATCCACTCTTGATCTTCTACGTGGTAGAGTCCGTAACAACACCATTTGTTGCACGAATGGCCCGCTCGACCGGTGAAATACCACAACGTCACAGAAGACAGGCGTGAAGTAGAAGTATTTATCGTTTCGTCTGATGAGCGATGAGTGACGTGCCCGAGGCCTAATTTTAATTCCTATGTTCTTCCTTATTAAGAAGGGTGGGAATGGGAAAAGGATTTGATGGGGAGGGGAATGAATAGGAGAAGGAAATGTCTATTCTTCTGTCTATCCCCTCCTCTGTCTATTAAAGGCATCGTATCTCCAACTTGCAAATGCTTGTTGCAGATATCGATCGATACTATTATTCTCACCGCTTTCCATATATTTATCTAAAACTTGATGCTTTGAATGGTTCGCTATTTTATTCGCGAAATAACACTGCGCACAACTATTCTATTGGGAACGATAACCAAATTTCCCAACATGCTCCATCAATACTATTGCGTTGTAATTTATCTAATGCAAATGTTTGCGTCGATTTAAATGTAACATTTTGATTCATTTACTAATTCCGATATGCCATCATACTGTTTACAATCATGAATTATTAGTAATTTTAATATAATGTATATTATTTTTCACTATTTTTCCCCGGCTAATTACAATTGCTTTAATGTAATAAATTTATAATCTGTACTAGTATTAAAAAGTTTGACGTCAACATGTCTGTATATCATCAGGTACTTTTAAATGAATTTAATTTCATTTTATAATTAATTTTATAAGTCGGTGAACCTAGTGAACTTAGTGGTGTCGTTCTCTGTGACGCAGAACCAGATGACGCCGACGATCGGCGTGTCATACACTCCCTCAACGGTCCTACACACCTGGTACCAGAAATTCGAGCCCAAGCCACAGCAGAACCCAACTGGAAGAATCAATCCAACCAATACAATTGAAACTTATCTAAGCGGATACAAGTTTTTTGTATTTTGTGCTATTTCATAATGTCAAATTAAATACCTTATATAAGTATATTCCCGAGGAGGGTTGGTGTCAGGCAGGCGGTCGGCCGTACAAATATAGCCAAAACCAGTTGCAGTATGAACTATAGTAGAGTCCAGGATATATGGAAAAGTAGTACATACTGTGCCGACCCTACGCAAGTGGGAAAAGGGCAGGGAGATGATGACTAGTATTAAAAACAAATACTGGCATATGTAACTTATGCAATGGTTCACATTATATTTGGTGGTAAGTAATTAACACTCGAGTAATGCTGGAAGAAGAGATTAGACTGGAAGAATACACTAGTGCAAGTCCAGAGTGGACGTCTTTATCGTTAGATTATCTTGTTGTGATAACAAAATGCTACCTCCCAGTTGGATGTAGGTCGAATCAGGAAGCTCCCGGAGCAAACAATCGGTTTAACTTGCCAACGATGTTGTTGTGATCATACGGAATTTCCTCGATGCTATTCTGAAATAAACAGTACGAAGATTTCTTAGTTTCCTTGTTTAGCAAATTTGATATTGGTCCAGCAAAAATGAACTTTATTAAAAAAATTATTAAAGATTACATTTTTGTGAAATATGTATTTCTTTACTTTTTATAAAGTTTTAACTTTAATATCTTGAGATAAATTAACAGGTTTGGAGAAAAAGAAGTTCGCACGAACATGAGGATGGGATTGAGCAATTGTTCTCTGTGTGTTAAGATTTCCAATCAAGTCAGCATTAATTGCTGACTTGATTCGAAATCATCATCAGTGACTACCAAGTCAAACACTATAGGCTACCACGGTTGTTAAAACTTTTAATACACGTTAATATGGCTTAGTGTAGTAAATATAAAAGTGTCTCTTGTGTTTAATAATGATAATTATAGAATTAGGAATAGTTCGAATGATATAAATAGCTTAATAATCGTAATCCATCTTTTATTTTTACAAATACGCAAGAGATCTCCTAGATTTAGGTACGCGAGGGCGATCTCACCAACTGTGTAAATTGTCTTTTTATACCCTAATCATTTGCATGTGTATTGTTTGTCAATTGCATGGATAAAATTCTACTCAATAAGAGATTACAAAGAAGGTTTATCACAGAATAGATCCTACAAAACTGTAACTGGTCGATCCACTTACAGTTTTAGGACAGCATCACCGCACACTTACACACGTTCATAATGTAACTATAAATCAAAGCGCCCGGCTGCAAACGCTGCCGCCGCGGCGACAAACTTCCTACAACTTCGAACAGTTTATCCCGAAAGCGTTCGGGAAATTCGGTATCATTACAATGGCGTAGTTTGCATGCCGAATCCAATGTCGAATTTGTTACCGACACTTGTTATGCATTTCAAATACGTGAAATGGTATTGTTATTCCAAATTGCATTGTAATCATTTATAAATTTTGAATTTAACTATAAACTAATAGTAAACTGGCATGTTTACATTCTTTCTGTTTAATTTATTTCCGTTGAAACAATGTCTCCTTCTATAATCATATATTTGATAATTATATAGTTGTGTACGTTATCTGTAACATTTCTGTAAAATATTGATAGGTGATATCACTCAGGTGATCGTAGTGGAGTAAGCCTTTATAAGTTGATTCCATTTAATCCTCACTATCCACTTTGACAACCTGGGTGATCAAAATGGACAATGTGTCCTCTTCTTCTTAGCCGTTGCACTCTTGACAGAGTGGTCGTGGTTATCACGATCCGGAAGGTTTGGTAGCAGACAGCGCCCGCCATACGACATCCCGTCACCTCTGCCTGCTGGAGAATTTCAAGATCCGAATGTGCAATAGAGTGGTGGATAGGCACTCTTTGATTCATAGCTCACTAACGATGGAGGCGATCGTTCAGAATTCGGTCCAGGAGACCCCGAGCATCTTCCTCCAACACCACATATCCAGAGCGTCTATCTTCGATTGCCCGATTCGATTCGTGAGCTTCGATTTGCCTGAGTGATATCAACTGAAATTTAAATCAGTTGAGTTAGGTGACTTGGGTGATTAAAGTGGAATAGTTGTCTGTCAAACTAATTAAGTAATTTAGTGGATTCAAATCTCCTGAGTGCGAAGGAATATCGCTTATTTTCATTTGTTAATTGGTGTTAAAAACCCAGATTTTAAAATACATTTTTTTTCTCCTACTATTAACCTCCTTACCATTATATTCATTTTACATACGTTTGCTTGCTGTTTGCTATTCGACTATCATAAATAGAACAGATGAAACTACATATTATTGGAAAAAATTGGCGAAATAAAATGCAATATGTGTTTAAAAATAATCTAATTTAAAAATAAATACACCCACACCTAGTATTCAGTTATAAGCGTAATATGTTTGTATGTATGTGTTATGTGTTATTTTTTGTTGACATATTAATGATATTAATTATTAGCCCTATGACAGTTTGGTTATACTAACCCCATATTAACCCATTCGCTGCCAAGCCTAAATTATATGAAGTCATTCCCTTGGTAAGTGCGCATTTATTATCATACATAATCATTTACAAGCAGAAAACTAAAGACGAGTATACTCGTCGTTGGCAATAGGAAGCCTATCAT
>DWLR01000877.1:0-21367 GCA_018246295.1 Papilio alexanor hazarajatica | reverse complement strand
TAATTTGTAGAGCACTAACTTTTGGAGTTTTATTCAATATTGTAATTTTTTCAAGGTGGTCTCAAACTTTTGGCCGGTAGTGTATGTCCTAGGAGATGGTTCAGTACACAAATCGATTAAAGCCGAATATTTTTATTATTACGTAAATCAGTTTTTTTTAATTTAAAGGTTATGGAGAGATAACTACATCTATACTTTTGTGCGGTGACATTATGGTTAGAGATAACTACATCGAATTTAAAACACCGACTACCAACGAGACAACCGAGCGGCCCAGATGGTCTGATAGATGGCGACACTTTGGCCGGTTCAGACATTCCTGGACATAACGTTAGCCCGTCTCCTCACGTTTTACGATGATAAAGATTTCTCGGTGCCGCTATTTCTACACGGTTACTGTACCAGTCCATAGAATTAACTGCTTTAATAAATTGACCGCATTTATTTGACACTTTAAAATAATTAATATTTTATGCCCTGATATTCGAATAGTTTAGCTTCGTATGTACAATGTTTCAATTTCAAACTGTAATTATTTTCTGTAAGTAAATTAGTATACGATAGATTATTTGACAGTTAATTGGGCCCTATCAAATCTTTTATTTTATGAAATACTTCAAAATATGTTCACTCTTTATTACATTTGTACATAATAATTTAACTACAAATTAAATAATATCTGTTTAGAAATGTTTGTAAAACCGGTGACTGGTGGGACGAAAAGGATTTTGAATAGAATAGAATGTACAGAATAACACAGCGTGCTTAAAAGTCCTACAAAATGAATCGACAATCGTCAAAGTTGCTTGTGGGCGTTGAAGCCTCCATCGAACATTGAATCTTTTTTGGTCTTTGATAATGATGTTTTAAACAATGAAGGCTACACAACGTCCTAATATTATATTTAGAACACTATTCTTAAGTAAGCCAATCACGTTTTCTCAAATTTCATCTTTACCAACTAACCGGTGTGTCTCGTCTCGTCGTTAGATGTCTCAAAGTGACAGATAATTACACTGATAAGGTACAAAGCTCGGCTCATTACAATGCCACTCAACTCGAAATCATTCTATGCATATCAATTTCAAAAGTAGAGTCACCATAAAGCTTAGTAAAGTGTGGACGTACCCAAACAAGGTTTGTCTTAAATTTACCAGATTTAAGACAAGCCCTGTTTGAGTTTAATCGACGTGTGAGTGAGAATGAGACATACAGTGGCTATAAATGACATCATCTCCCTGCCCTGTTCCCACTTGCGTAGGGTCGGCACAGTATGTACTATTCTTCCATATGTCCTGGACTCTACTGTAGTCCATACTGTAACTGGTTTTGGCTATAGTTTTACGGCCGGCCGCCTGCCTGACGCCAACCCTCCTTGGGAATATATATATTTATATAAGGTGTATAAATGACAATGGGTCATCAATTCCATGAATTTGAAGTCGGTTTTATTTTTGATTAAAAATAAATAAACATGATAATTACATAGATTGCTATGAGCTCAGGATTCTATAACAAATTAAGAGTGTGGTCACACTAGTTAGAACAAGATGTATAACCATCATGTGTGTGTCATATTCTTATTTATTTGAAGTGAAATGAGTTTTATTTTTAATCTGACAAATTCAAATTTGAGAGCAGACAACCTCATCGTCTTGACGTTTGATCGCTGTAAAAATATGAATACATTATACCTTTTCGTAAGTTTAAGTGAAATTAAGTACAATATACGTGTAGCTGATTACACTTCAAAGACATGTATTTCTCCCTTACAAGTTTTTGTGTAAGTTTTTGGGTAATGACACAAATGATTAACGGAAAAAGAACAGGTAAAAGACCAACCCAACGATTTAAGAGTTATGAGTTTGAAGAAACCAACGGTAAATTTCGAAGAACTGACGGTTTTGGATACATCCTGTAGTTAGGATGTTTTATTTATATATATATTTTTAATTACGTACAATTTGTTATTTATGAGGGTATTTTGTACGAAATACTCGTATTTTTTTTTTAGAAAGTGACAAATTTGAAGTAGGATACTAATTTACAGACCTTTGAGGGAAATGGGGTACTAAGAATCATAGCCCGTACCAATAAATTTACAAATTAATATTGTTATTTTTCATATGCAGCCTTGATTGTAATATTTTTCTCTTTAATCTTATTTTCAATTCCACCAACGTATTGGACTCATGGCCTTTTCTGACATTGAAAACTTTTTCTTTTTACGACATCAATTTTATATCACTCGTTAGTAATATTGCAGATTACGGACACGAATTATTTCATTTTACCAATAACCGTGAGTCGAAGTATACTATTAAAAGTGAATTTACCAAATTCATGCTTTGGAAAAAGTAGTAGAAATAAATATAGGCGTATCAAAATACCAAAATTGAATACGATTTATGCCCTCCTTAAGTATATTTAAAAAGTACAGAAGAGATAGTGAGAGAGGTGCACAAAAGAGAGTGAGTGGGACAGACAAAGTACCGTAATCGCTCCAGATATTAGATATTTCTCGGTAAAGACAATTTCGAGTTGACAAGCAGGAAACCCGTACGCGAATGTTTATTTCAGATTTAAACTGGGATAAACAATTTATAGTCTACCACCGAGTTGCTTCTATTATAGCTTTGCTATTCAGGCACCATATAAAAAGAGTAACTATGTGATAGGTTGCTTCTTTATAGCATACGACCCTAATAAGTTTATCCATCAAATCAAGAGCTTTTTGTAGCGCCAATATGTCGACAATTCGTAATTTTAGGACATTGAGATTAGCTATTTAAAACGTATGGTCTAATCGATTATGATACATTTCTTTTATTTTTACTGCGTGTACCGTACTTTAAAGTAAAAAAGTAGTGCATTATCCGCTTTGACATGCAGAGACCTGGGTTCGAATCTCATTATTTAATATTACTTGACGTTATCCAACATTAATCTCAATTGACGTGACTTCGACTAGAATTTCGATACAGCTAGTTAATAATAAAAATTTTAACTATCTCACATCACTATGACAAGGTTAATTTTTTCGCAGGTATATACATATGTATTTGTATGTCCGTTCTATTGTGACACCTGGAGCCTAAACGGCTGGCTTGATTTTGAAGAGTGAGGTGTCATTTGATTCGTATTCTTCCCCGGAGTGTCATAGGGGTACCGTCAGAGGATCTGATTGTTCTTTTTTTATTTGACTACTAATAATATTAGATAATACATATGTAGTTCTAAAAATAAACTAAAAATTAAAATGATTGCTAAATCGTTAAACGGCTTATTGGAAACTAAAAGAAAACCTTTTAACAATGCTGGAATCGAAATCAGGTGAAACGGTTCTAAAGTAAATAAGTCACAATAATGTAGAAAATTTTACCCAGAGGAGACGAAGCCTCGGCCCGCTGTAATCGCTCGTTGGAATCTTATAATTGCGGCCCTTCGCAATTCGCACCTCGGCGCTAATATGAAGAAAGCAACTTCGCTGCGCTTTACTCGTTTCCAATATGGTTGTTACATTGCAATCAACTGTTATTGTTAACCACTTTTGAAGTTCAAATGGGTTCTGTATTTGTTTTTAAATACAAGTTTATATTCACATTTATCGAAGAAAGCCATTACAAGTAACTTCGCTAAATTATCGCTATATTAATATTTAAAATTTAATAAAAAATATAATAAGGTGGTAGATAGAAAGAACTTTTCAAAGACAATCACAGAATGCCATAATAATTCACGTATTTATTTATCCTGCTGTAACTTTCTTAACCTGTTGACATTAAACATGACCTTAAACTTATTTTAAAGAAATAATTTCAATAATGCTATCAAGCGATATTAAATTACACGTACCTATATTATAATTGTATGTATGATATATATGATACTTTAAAAATAATTTTATTAATTAAACCTAACTTAACCGGTTTTATAAGAGCCAATTAAGTTACAGCGCGTGACCGGTTCAACATTAATAATTTGACTGTCCGGTTATACTCGCATAACTGTTGTATTACTTTACCACCGGAAGTTATACCTTACTTAATACTGGACAAGAGATTTTCTTTAAGTTATGATTAAATTAAGATTGATTATAGAACAACAAATTTTATGATTTGGATAGCTTTAAGAGAAGAATGAATGTAATTAATAATAATTAATGCAAATTAGTTTGTAACATCCTTAGTTTATTTCACCACTTAAAAGTGATAAAGTTATAGTCAGATATTAGGTTTTCTTCTTGTATTTATTAATATAGGCTTCTTTTAGAGTTAACTAAGAAACATTATTGAGTTATAGTACTGGTGTAAAGTAGGTCTAAAGTAGGTCATGGGCACACCATTAAGGTTATATTATGGCCGTAAGAGATTCTGTGTTATAAATAACCATAATAAATTATTTTGAAACGAAAATTCAATGCTTTGCCAACTTTCTCTAGTCTGAGTACTTTCTTGTAAAAAGCGAGTAAATTTATATGACTAAACTGTTTGTCCCATAAACTAATTAAAATAACGGCTTAACTCACGTATTTTCGGTGTATGTACCGACTAGTTTCAGGCCCATCGGGGGTCCTTCATCAGGGCGAATGTGAGTGGATTACTGGGCTTCATTCGCGGTCGTGTCACGCCGTACGCTACGTGAGTTAAGCCGAATTTTAATTAGTTTATAAAAAAATGTCGCACGAAAATTTTAATAATTTGTTTGTCCCATTATCAAAAACGATTTATCTTTATCATGTAGGAAAATAAAACTAGATTAGAGGTTATGATTCCGAAATTAGAAAATGCCAAACCGAGTTGAGAACCAAATTGAGTTGTTGAGAAAAAATTTACTGATATAAGTGGTTAAAAAGATTTTTTTTCTTAAACAATATTGTGGTCTTTCAACCTATTTGTGTGTGTGGGCAATTTGAATTTAGAAGCTCAGCGTGCATGTCGTCGCCCACGGCGCGTGTGTGCATGGTGAGTCGTTAGGGTTGCCTGAAGCAAAATAAAAATAGTCTTATTTTTAATAACTATATTTCAATAAATTAAATACTATATAATACGTTCTGTGTGTCTTCTAGCAATAGTATATTTTATATACTATTGCTAGAATACAAACAGAACGTAAAATACACACACTGAAGAGATGAATAAACAAATTGTATTATTCATGCCTGACATTTTTTTCTTTGAATCTGTAAAATTCGAGTCTCAAACCAGGCGACTAATAAAAAATAAATTGAAGCAGTTTATATTGGATATTATATATTGGATATTCTGTATTTATATGTGCTTCAATATTTTGGAAGGTTTGTAAAACAGCAAACAAATATTATGATTGCTTATGAACCCTTGACTTGGAAGCTAACATAAAGCTACCACCTTAATTGCTATGAAAGTAGATCATAATTACTTAGTAGTTCAATTAATGGTTACATAGAAAAACATAACAACACACATTTTGAATGATGACGTATATTTTGCCTGACATTATATTCAAGGAGAGACTTGGTAAGGTGATTTCAGACACATTCCATGCGAATTTCAAACTTAAATTTTGCTCACGCCTCCGCTGATATTAAAAGTTGATTATTTTTAAAAGCAGCTGTGGTTTTCAGCTAAATTGGTTCGTGAAGTTATTTGCGAACATTTTTTTTATTTTATTTATTGATTACCAGTACAGAATCGGTAAGAATTTGTATTTAAACTCATTACAGAACTTTATAACTCGAAATACTCGTATACGGTATTGAATGGTTTACGGTAAAATTCTTGTACAAATTTATCTGCCATCTTATCTTATGTTTGCAGGTAATTTTAATTTTAATTTTGCATAAAGTGTAACTCTTGTCATTAGATTAAATGTCTTTTTTACCTTGTCTATTCTTTGATTCATGTATTTATCGCCAATCTTGAAAATGATATAAATAAAACTGTAGTATCTACTTGTAATATCTAAACAACAATCTATGTACTGTACAGTAATTTTTCAAAAGATTTGTTTGTTTCGTCCGTTTGTTCCAACTGATCTCTGAAAAGGTTTGACCGATTTTGACGGGACTTTTAATAAGCGAATTGATAATAATAAAAAAAATTCTACGCGAACGAAGTCGCGGGTAACAGTTAGTCGATAATAAAACAGGATTCCGAAAGGCTTTACTTGGCTCTTTGCCAGTATTAACTATATTAATGCCGCCAATGGAAAGACCTGTAGGAGGTCGAGTGACTCATCATTTTAAGTCATCATCCTACAAGTGTATTTGAATTTAACTTTTATACAGTATATTCAAAATATAAATCTCTTTTGTAATCAAGGATAAGACGTAGCAGCTCCGCCTCGTACTCATCCTGTACTATTACCAACATACTTCAAGCAGACTATAACATTAAAACCAAGCCATATAGAGATAATAAATTCGCTCTTCCTTATAATAGTACATATAAATCAGATAGCATATCTATCTCTGTGGAAATACGTAATAGTTCATCACTGCCAACCTTAAGTTTAAATGCGAGCAGCTGTCTCATTACTCAACCGGGTTTATCTACGACTGATATAGTCTAAGCGATGCGGACTCGAGCAAGGCGAATAAATATGCCATCGGGCAGGACTCTGGGATACTTTTATTGTGGCATCGCTGTAGGGAATCAAGGATACAAGAGTTGTGGAGAACATCAATAAATATCTTCACATATAAAACGTTGGACATCAGCAGCTGATGATGCAAAGAGATAAGATAGAAACAATTTTATTGTTTATTATTACCCATTCCATGCAGAAAATCGGATTATTGTACTTTGATAATTTTTTCTTTCTCAAGCATTAATCCATTGTGCTATGGTTATTGTCGAGTCATCAAAATCTCTTATCCAATACAAAATACTTTCCAATTTTGATTCAATTCTTGTGGAACACTGTTGAAGATCCAAAACTTTACCAGAATATTGAATGGAAAATTGCAAATAATTATTTAGTAACGGTTATGTCTGTACTTTAATTGGATAACGGAAAGTGTGTCGCGTGTTCGCCATATACCGCACTACACTTTGGTCAATTACCGTAATCGGCCACTGATTACGATTGCAAAGTGAAGCATTTAAAAATATTTGCACACATTAAAAATACTCCCAACTATAAACCTGAATACAGTTAGCTTGTCGCGATAATTGTAAATAGGGCAAGCGCTTTAAAAAAAACACTGGTACAAATGTAAATGTTCAAAACTGACAGCTGTCAAACTGACGTCCAGAATAACCGTAGCGCTTTCATCGGAGACGTCAAACGTCTCATCACTAGCAATTAAAACGTCAAGAGTTATAACTTGACATTGCTTAGTGACCTTGATCTTGAAATCTGGGTCGAATGCTCGATCAAAGTCAATGACTTAGCTTAAACTTGGAGCGGTATGAATGGACAGTAACGAGGTTAGTTGTGTTTGTTTATAGCTTAGCAAAAAACACGAGTATTGTATGGACTGGATGATTCTTTTAATTTTTAAATAAGATAAGTACACAATTAGCATTCATTTTCAAATTCAGTATAATTTTTACGAAGTAAGATTCGATGATGTTTGTTATTTAAAGGACATAGAAAATAAATACGAATTAAATAGTTCTCGATTATTTAAGGTCCCTTTACAAAAAAAAACGTGGATAACCAGCCTTTATTTATTTACAATACTATTATTAATACAAAATAAAACAAAAGTAATATGGTCATCGTTATGTCGCTAGTGCTTAAAAAGGAATAGATCTTGAGCTATAAGTACTAGCGAATAGAAATAATAATAATAATTAGGACATTATACCTTAAAAATATTATTTACCTATTGGGTAAGTTGTATCTACTCAAAAGTATTATTTAACAGTCTAAATTATTTTTAGCAAATTTATAAGCTTGTTCTGTTTTTAGGTATATTTTAGACACAACTGTCAGAATATCATTTTGTATGGTAAGAATATATGTACAACTATCCATGATGTTTTTACCAAAATGTTATTTAATTACGGTAGTTAGTAACTTTTATGCCATGAAAACGATCACGCGTACGCTTGTGTATATCTAAATGACTAATGATAATGTAAGATTATAATGATCTGAGAGAAAATGAAATCGACGAAATCTAATCCCATTCAATTCTAAAAATCCCAAAAGTTTCTCTAGTGGATATTCCGATGACCGCTCTGAATGCTGATGGTCGCTCACTTTCTTACACCTGGTGCATAGAAATCCCGAGAACTCACGCCCAATGTATTATTACCTTGATATAAACTGTACGTTTGTTCTGAAAATTGAATCCGTGACATAGTACTTTTTAAGAGAAGATTTCTCTCCAAATTTTCCATAAATCCAAACTTAGTTTCTAAATAAACAAGATAAAAAATAAACATTATTAAAATATTACTACATTTTAATAATTTTCTCACTCAAAATTCACTTCATCTTCATCAGCATTATTTCTATGTATTTTCCAAAGTGAACAAAGTCATCAGCTAACTTTCCTGTCTTTCAAATTAAAAAAATAAGTATCAAATGGGATTTTTGTATCAGTCGGTTAAACCAATATCCGAAAAAATGCATTGATTTTAACGGCGTGTAAGTCACGGTGTCTTTGTTTGTAATAGACAAATACATTCGTCTCGTTCAAATGTTGTTTGAGTGAAAACTTTGTAGCGGCTGCTCCTATTCCAATGTCTTTTGTGATCAATTTGAAATCTAATGTTATCTGCATGACCTATTTTTATCGACTGATTGTACTTCGAAGTTTAATGTTTAAAATAATAACCATAACATATTTCAACCTTCCAGGTTTAGTTATCTTTATTTTATTTCCAATTGATTTTCTTTCAATTGTCGATTTATGTCACGAGTCAATACACTTTCCAACTTTCTTAAAATTTCTTTAGATAATATTTTATCATTAATTTATTTCTCACCTATTATTACCCCAAACAAGTCTATAACATTATCATGTCTTTAAATTAAAACTAATTCATTACATTTAAGGCGTTAAAACTTTATGCCTTCAAAATTCATCAAATATAGAAGTACCGCATCGCGACATTTACAACTGGTTTAGTTCTGAACTCGTTTTGCGAACATTTTGACTTTAACAACGGGTACACATTGGCCGTTTTAAAGCACGCGCTTTAGTGACGCGTGTTCTAAGAATCGCCCATTCTCATACATCCGTATAAGCATCACGCGCTCTTGAGTAGAAGCGCGCTCCGTATTTTCTATACGGTTGTATGGAATCCGATGATACTTAAAACGGGCGTTATTAAAGCGTGCGCTTCAAAATACCCAGTCGTACCCGCTTTGCCGCACTCGTTCGAGCAGCAATTAACGTTCATTGCTGGCAATTTGCCTCAACACGAGCGTTGCGCAAAGTTTTATTGAGTTTTGTCGGCGGTAACAGCTGTCCTTACCCGCCAGGCGCCTTCGATGATTGATATGTATAACGAGACTGACGGTTGTTTTTTGAGGTGCAAAGAATATACCAGTTAGTGGGTTATATAAAATGATAATTACGAATATACATGTAAAATAATAATACGATACCTGAAACAAAAAGAACTTGTGCTTCCTACCGTATAAGCTACAGTAGAAGCGTTTTCTGGATTAGCTATTGTGCGAGATATATTAAGATGTACTCTACAGCAAATACTTAAACAATACGACCGTGAACAAAGGGGTAGATAGATATTTGTACTCTCTATTATTCTTAATCATCTTTCTTTCCCTTATCATAAACATGATCGATATAGCTTCGCCTGGATGATATTGCTATCTGGTGTCCTTTCCTGCCCTGCATTTGGTAATGCAGGGATGGGTTTCTTAATAAACGTAGCTTTGTAATGAACGGTGGAACAACCTTATTTTCCTTAATAGCATTTCAAACACATGGAGTAGAGCCAGTTCGAAATATGTTCGGTCGATACAGACCCGGTTGACTTCTTAGCTTATGGTCCTTAGAAAATTTAAATGTTCTCCATCGAACATAAATATATTATTGCGGTTATTTTAATTAGATTTTGTGTCTTTATAAGTTCCTTTAATAAAAACTTCACACCTTGGTCCTAATATCCTTTCATAGATAAACGTATTTGATTGTCGCAATGGGTCAATACCGTATGCACATGCAACAATGTGTTGTGACGACCGCCTGATAAGGAAGTGGCCCCATTCCTTCGTCACCTAAGGCCAGTAGGGAGATAATAATTCCTTTATAAAAGACGACAAAAATTTGTTGTTTATACACTAGCTGTTACACGCGGCTCCGCACGGATAGTTTTTTTTTTTTTTTTCGATGTAAATGTATGTATATGTATGTCTACATGTTTTCTATACCAATAACAGCATGTGTGCAAACTTGTCACGATTATCGGCCGAGTAGTGAAAGCGTAATAAACAAAAAAATTACATTAGTCATCATAACATCAAAAGCTTTAGTTTTGTTTGTTGTCAGTATAATTTAACTTTTTTTTAATATTATTTCTTAGCTGATTATTTAAACTTGCGAATTCAGGATTTTCGAAACCTGTAAGGGCCACCCTGCGGAAATTTACCTTGCGATGTTATTTCCGAGTCAATTTAGTCTCCCGGTTTTGAAACGATTTGCATTTTACCAAAAACCTTTTAAAGCGTAAGAGACAAACGAGCGAGCGATTCGCGATAATGTCAAGAAATTACTGCAGTTTATGAATATCTATAGAAGGGGAAAAGATTTGTTCACTGTCTTGTAAAGATTGAGTTAAAAATAAATTGCATTGACACTGAAGTGAAAAAAATTTAATGTGAAGTGTTTTTACGCTACGTCGACAAAAAAAAATTGTAAAGTGAATGAAATAACATAAAATAAAAGTAATATAGTCTGCTCAAATAGTGTTCCTTCGATAAACTACGAAAACGGCTGAGTTTTAATTATTATTTTTTTTTTTCAAATTGAATATGGCTTTTAAATGTAACGTAAAGTAATCAAGTCTGATAATGTGTACTTTTACAAGTACTTACCTATTTGCTTAAAAGCTTTCGTCTTATTGCCTCTTTAAATTAACAAGAGCTTTTAAGCTTTGTACTCAACTAGGGAAATAATGACTCAACTGAAATAGTTAATTAAATTTTTAAGCGCCAATTTCTCTACTATCGTAAATGTGCAAAAGTTTTTTGTATTGTAGATAAAAAATGATAATAACCTACGGATATTAATTAAACTATTTAAACAAAGTGGATAATACTGCGACACCAATAAGCGTCCACTCAATTTTTTAAAATTAATTAAAAAAGTGACCTTCGCATGAGAAACATAGAATAAATCATATGTCAACAATCATTATCTATCCTAATGTCACTCACAACCTAAATCTGTATTATGAATTGTTTCGCTAAATGTACAAAAATCCTTTGAGTATTTTTTATGAGTTCATATAAACAGATATGACAAAGGGTTTTAAAGTAACAATATGTAGAAAAGTAAACATTTTATTTGGAAGTTATTCACAATTAAAATGACAAAAATATTTCCTATAAAAGCAGCAAAACATATTTTCTTTCTTAATTAAGTGTCACAACTCTATTAATAAAACATTTAAATCGTAAAACAGAAAACCATTAAATTTAATTAGCAAGGAATGCTGCTTATCTTTTATTAAGTAACGAGCCGGGCAATGTATAGAGCGTTTATCGCTTAAATATAAATAAGTACAAAGCGCTGGGTCCTGTTGTTCCAAAATGGACTTTCCCGGTTCGCTCTGTCGCCTCCAACCGCTCTCTAACTTATAATGTGGCCACGAAGCAATCGATTTTACTTTCCCGCTCCGCTTCTTCGCCTCGAGCCATTCTTTAACTTATAATATGGCCACGAAACAGGCTATTTTATGTTTTATAAAAGTTATATACAAAATAAGTATACTTAGTTCTAATATAGCTTTACCCTAATACGTAGTAATTACATTTCTAAATCTTTCTCTGGTTCTTACTCCCTTCTGCCGTTCAAGAAGTGAGAGCAGATAAGGAAGGTCAAAGGAGAACAGAAGCAAACAGTAAATGGAAAGAAGAAGTCTTCATTTCATTTACTGTCTGCTGATTTGTCCAATTTATGGCGGCAAATAAAACTAAAAATATCTTCAACTCAAGTTCGTAGTCAATGATTTGGTAAATTATCAGTCATCCCCTTTAGTATAATTGGTCCCTTAAAGCAAAATCAAATCTCAAGTCAAATTTTATTTATCTCTTGTTGTAGGATATCGCCCACTATTACTATAGAAATAGTTTGTTAAGGAAGTTAAAATTTCATACGAAGTATTAATTTTGAAAAATACTTAAATTTACTAACGCGAAATTAGCTTATTTAACGGAATGTCTATAAACAGTCCATGGCATGCAAAGAATTCCTTGTTATTGTCTATATTTAGCGAAGAATTAAACAGCTTAGAAGAGATATTCAAATGTGTTCAATAGGCTTCCACGTGTTTGCAGGCGATTGTTTCAAATCAATATATACGAAACTAAATCTATTGAAATAGAAAAATACAGTTGATATTCGTTTTATGGAATATTCAAATAAAATAAATCCATAAAAAAATTTACGATACGGTTACAAATATAAATGTAGTTATTTAAATTTATGGTTCTGTAGCTCAAGTCGATTTTTCTGGAATTCATTTTAGTTTATATATTCTATCTCTTTCTGTATACTTTCTATATATCCTAATAAATCTAAGATCTTGTTAAATGACCTCTATATAGTTATTTAGCTCTTTAAAATTATTCAGGCAATCTACTTTTTGGATGATTATGGTATTTATATCATATTGTCAGCCAAAAAGCGTCCACTGCTGGTTGAAGGCTTCCCCTCATCTCGTGGACTCTTGCTATATTGCTAAGTTTTAGTTGTAGCCAACATTGCTCGTCTCAAAACAAACAGCCGATGGAGCGAAAACAAACTAGCATCACGAACGCTTATGCGATAAAACTTGAGTTTATCTCTGATTATATATTCTCTAACTGTATCCGGATCCGAGTTTATGTAATCCAAGTCACGATTGTCATATTATGTACGAATATTGTATTATTTACAGCATCATCGATATGCGAGTGCGCGCGCGACGCGAGCTGCCCGCGCATCTGCGGGCCCGCGCTGCAGGGGGACCCCGTCTGCGCCACCGACGGGTACATCTACCCCTCGCTCTGTGAAATGAGGAAGAAGACATGTGGGAAAGGTGCCTTATTCATTTTTCTTTTAAAGTCTAGTAACCCCAGCTTCTTTTAAATAAAAAAAAATAGAAAAATTTGTTGTGTAGTTACGAAGTTTCAATTGTTTGTGGACAATCAAATATCTTCTCTTCATGATCTTAAAGTATAGAAGAATACAAATAAATTGACAAATCACCTGATTTTAAGTGACCATACTATCCATAGAGAAAGAGAGAGAGGGAGAGAGAAATAGTGGTCTATTAATCTTTTGTTGCTATCAATAATTTTACAGTAATTTCTTAAACTTATAAAATTGCTATTAACATTTCAACAGGCAAAGGAGTTTCTATAACCATAAAAGAAGTTTGTCACTAAGAAATCTTTGTTAATTTTGTGCTAGTACTACTTACATAATTGTCATTTTTATTTTTCAGGAGTCAAACTGGCCCAGGACCTTGGAGCCTGTTCCAGGGCGCAGGGCTCAAAGTGCGAACACAGGTGCACTGCGGAACGGGATCCAGTTTGCGGCACAAACGGAAGGACATACCTCAATAGATGCATGTTGCAAGTCGAAATATGCAGGTTTGTTAACAAATTTGAGGCTAATAGAAATTTCTTGATGTAAACGTACTCTCAAATAACGTACAATGTTAAATGATTCAATTTTTTTAACGGTAGTATTTTTGTTTGAAATATTTGTGATGATATGATGACTAAAATGTACCTAAGTACTTATTGTATATTTATGTCTGTATGTATGTACTGTCAGAGTGGGCATCAGCTTGTCCCACCTGGGGGCGTGCAACAACATCAGCGCGCATCGAGAGAACTGTCCGGTGGACTGCTCGCAGGCGCCGCTCGACGGCCCCGTCTGCGGCTCCGACGGCAACGTCTACAAGAGCACTTGCCAGATGAAGCTGCTCACTTGCGGGTAACTGTTATAACTTAAAACTAGTGAGTGTGCAAAATTGTAAAAACGCCGAAAAAATAAAGAAGCAGAGACCATGTAAATAAAAATAAAAGTAACCGCGATTTTCAATAGATGGCGCTATTTTAAACTATGAGATTTACTTGTGCTCTTTTCTTAATCTTATTTGATACAAATGTTAATAACAATAAAGTATACTTAATTGTAAATTAATTACAAATTAATGTTTGTACTTAAACTTAATTGTAAATTATAAATTAATAAATAATTTATTACTTTTTAAAAGGTATAAACTGATGTTATTCAGCGTGTTTCATTTACAACGTAAAAACGTTACAGACAAGGTGTGGTGAGGACGAACAAGAAGCACTGTCAAACCACGCGACACTGCAGGGAGTCATGCTGGAGAGTAGCCCGTCCCACCTGCGGCTCCGACGGCAAGCTGTACGCCAACGCTTGCAGGATGAAGGCCACGAACTGTGGGTAAGTAAAATACACTATCTTCATTCTACTTTCGGACACTTGGAAACACCAGAGTTCCTAAGTATTTGCCATGTATATTGTATTTTACGTAAAGTGACTTAATGTATTTCAGGAAACACGTATTCGAAGTCCCGATGGCGTTTTGCGTATCACAAGAGAGGACGTCAGGGGGCGAGTCCTGCCCCACCGACTGCTCAGGACAGAAGGAGAAACTAGTCTGCGGCTCTGACGAGAACATATACAGGAACGAGTGTGAGATGAAAATGTTAAATTGTGGGTGAGTTCTAGAATTTGGAATATGGCAATAAAAAACTGAATCATTTGTTGTTGTTTAGGGATAGCACTTAGGAGAAAAACCTCGGCTATTCCATACTGCCTTCCTTTTTCTAATTTAACTGTGCTGTCTACTCTACAACATAGATCTTGGCTAAACATTTGGTAACGAATGTTAATTACTATTGATAGTTACACCCATTCAAAATTTGATCCCATAATAATAAGAATGCCATCTGTTGGTGAATATTAATCATCACATATTTTAAATAAAAGTATGCACGTAGATACAAAGTGACAGGATAAGATCCTAACACAATTTCCAAAACACAAATCAAAACAAGCGTTTTCTTCAAATCTGTATTCATACAAAAATAACTTAAAAACTTATACTTTTAAGCAATGGCTTTCATATTCCGTTCATTATAATATTTCAGAGTAAACAACAGGAAGGTTGTGAAGAAGGTGGATATGGAGAAGTGCAAGTCCAAAATGAACAAGTGCCTCAAGGTGAAGTGCCGGGGCGATTTCGACCCGGTGTGCGGCACAGACGCCAACGTCTATCCCAACTCCTGTCATCTTAAAGTCGCCAACTGCCTGTAAGTGTCGCTGCTATAAGACACTCTTTTTTATCGCCTGTAGAAGTAACAGCAACCTGTTTTCATGAGCCTGTGCTGGGTTTTACCTGTTAGCTATAAAAGAATCAATATCAAGAGATGTCTCTAAGTAATACAATATGTTTGTCATTCTAGTAAAGGCGTCCAGCTCGCCCACTTCGGCAACTGCACGCTGCTGCCGCGTCTGGAGACTGACTGCCCCGACAGCTGCGACAACGCGCTCGACCAGCCCGTCTGCGGCTCCGACGGCAACGTCTACAAGTGAGACTTACTTTCCTTTCCTTCCCTTGAATTTCCATTACTGTTACGCAGACTGTTACTCACGGTCAGGCTGACACATACGGTATCTCTGACCATTCATTAGTTGACGTTCTCTTTGTAGTCTGTGTTCAGGTTGTGACAAGATTGTGGTATGCTCAGGTCGGAGTGCGAGCTGCGGCGGCTGACGTGCGGACAGCACGTGGTGCCGGTGGCGCCGGACCACTGCCGCACGACGGCGCTCTGCCACCGGCCCTGCCCTGACACGCCCGCCTTCGTCTGTGGCTCCGACAACCGCTTCTACAGAAACGAGTGCATCATGAAGAAGGACAACTGCGGGTGAGTAGTCACAATGTTATAGCTGGATCTAATGAACCTGTAGTATCAATTGTCTTGGTGTTTACCATGTATACCATGTGAACCATGTATCCGTATGGATACAACTGTGATAACAATGTTCGCAGGAAGCATGTGTACGTGGTGCCACTGAAACGGTGCCTGGCGCGCTTCCAGTACGCGGGCTGCGCGCGAGTCTGCCCGCCCGAGTACGACCCCGTCTGCGGCACCGACGACAAGACCTACTCCAACAAGTGCTTCCTCGAAATGGAGAACTGCCGCTCCAGGTACTAATCATACTAGAGATTTCTGCAAATCATTAGTGTCATGGGAGAACCGGTGGGGATGGGAATATGAGAACCTGCAATTGCCTGCAAAATGGACATTTAAAAGCGATAATATTATACTATTGTAGGAATCGATCGGCTGACTCCCAATCAAGATATTTTTAATTTGCTATTTCTGGTATATGAAACCAATTACACTTCTGTGTCGGATTCAATAAGAAAAAACGTTTCCTAACAATATTAGTAGCTAATCCTATGTTAATATTTCCAGGAGCATGGTGCAGCTAAAATATCTCGGCACCTGCACAGAACCTATCGCTGAAGAGCCCAAGAACTACCTCTACCGATAGGCCTCACACTTCGGTAGAACAATCCTAGCTTAATAACATCAGTCATATAAATATTCCGCTCTCATTGCATTTAAATTAGAAACTATAGTCTCATTTTAAATTTAGTGCCAATAGATAAACTATGTAAAACCAAATTTTAATATTCGAAACTTTGTCTTCCTTCAATTTAGTGTAGAGGGAGCCAGTACAAAAGTCAACAAGATGGCGTCGACAATATGGCGCGAAAGAAACGCATAATCAAAATGACGTCTGCATTATAGTAAAACTAATTGCGTTACAAGTGAAATGAAATAAATGGACAGTGAAAGTTAAATTATTAAACAATTGTTTAAGCTAGGCAATCATGTTGATTTTACAGTCTAATGAACTTCTACCTTCTGTGGATGTATTTCTATAGATGTATTTTTTCTTTGAACTTGTAATAAGTTTTATACCAATATAATTAACTGACAAAATATATTTTATAACACGGTAAACTTAACATAATCGCAGAACGAAATATAAACAAAAATACAAATCATCATTCAATTTGCTCAGCTTCCTAATATAAAAATGTAGTGATTTAGGTTATAAAAGGAATGTAAGTTTGGAATGTTTATTTATTGCTCTATTTATTTTATAAATAAATTTAAGTAAATGTAAATAATTAGGACCTTTCTCCGTATTAATTTCCACTATTGTTTTACACAAAGTTTTTTGACAGAATCTTCAATATTTGTAAAATGTATGGTGGAAGTTACTATTTAGTTGTTTCTTATTATAAGATCACTCGGAATGTATCAGATTTTATTACTTGTACATGAAAAATAAAGTATTATCTAGGACGGAAGTAAATTACTGAGATTACAGATAAAATCTGGGACATTCTAAACGTTAAATTTAAGCCATTATTCGTGTTGCTAATGAAAACTTTTTAAATGTACCAATTATAATATACTAGCTGTATACTATCAATGCAAAGGTTTTACTTCTAATAGTTATTCTGTGTGTATTGTCAGGAACTTTGGTTATGAAATATTATATTAATAATTTATAAAACACGTTGTTTTCATTTAATGATTAAAGCAATAATACCAAAAACAATGATTCGATTAGCTGACTCTGGCGAATGTCTTGATCACAAATCAAGTTACTTAGTTTTTTTCTTTCTAAATATGCTTGAATGTAAAATGACTATAAAAATGGGTTGATGATATAATATTTTTTTTTATAAAAACGTCATCTATTCGTGCAAATAAGCATTTCACGCTCAGATTTCTGAAAAATATAATTTATAATAATTTTTTGCAAAATTATTTCTCTTAGCATGGAAACCAAGTCTTCATTTTTGTAAAAATTAAGATAATATGGCGTTGTCATAAAAAATACTGAAATATATTTGAAAAAGGTTTGATGAATTTTACGTGTTTTACGTCAAGTACAACATTTAAAAAAATCCAATTTCGATAAGCAGCAATTGAAATGTATTGAAATATATTTCTCTTGTTTTCTTTAATTTTGCTTAAGAGTCTTGTGGGTACACAAGCGAGCTATCAAGTCTATCGGGTAGTTGCAGGGCTCAAAATAGACGGACAACTCTTGCACCAAACGTTCTATGTTCTTCGTAAACGCGTAAAGTGTTTCCATTTTCAATGATTCATTGTACGAGAGAATGAGCACTGAAAAAAATTACATAAAATAAAATTTGATACGAATTAAATTTCGAAAAATTATATTAAAACGCCTTGAAGCTTTATAAGAACGTCGACAACTTTTACGTAGAACACGAGCAGGTAAGTTAAAGAGTAGAGACATGGTATGGCATGGATTGCGTAAGATAAAAATTGAAATGAAATATTTATTTATTATTAAACTCCAGAAACAATTTGTCCCATGAAACAAAAGTATTGATATACCATTATATACACGCTATGCATTTTTGGAGACTGAGTGAACTAGTAGCATCTTAATGTTAAATAATATAAAATTATAAAAGATTTAGTTAAAAAAATCTACATTTGATGTAATAAAAAGTACTTTTCGTTTTTCATGTAAGTTTAAGTGGCATTGCAACGCATGCCGCATTTAGGTAGTTAATTATAAAACCATAAAACTTTCTTTGAGGAAACACTTACCAACTTCAAAAATAAATGCCAAAATCCACAATAACAAAACCATCATTATGAACCTTTCAAAGTTGCTATCTGAAAGTTGAAAACGTTTAATAATACTTTGTAATGTCGTCGAATCATTCTAATGAATAATCACTAAACTAAACCTACAGATACAAATAATGATATTATTTTAGTATTAGATTTGTATTGTTTGAACTCTCCTATTTATTAAAATAGGGTGTAAACACAATATAAGCAAAAAAAAACCGCCGCGGTGAGAACTCACCGCGTTATCCGGGGGAATAGGCAGTGGCAACGAAATCTTATCTTATCAACGAAATAATCTTGAATGAACTTATTAAAACACTTATTTTGTGGAAAAAAATGACAAACGAACAAGCGGTAAATTGCAACATAAACGCAGTTTGTCAAAGTTTCCTTATTTTTAATTGAATATACCCAAATTGCCTATAGAGCTATTCTATTCCTGTTGTTTATCACATTTAAAGTTTTATGAAGCAACTTACTTGTAATCTATTACGGTATGTTTGGTGAATGCTTAATTTATGGAAAAATTGTTTGATTGCTGATGCAGGGACATCGTATTAATGTGTCAATAAATTCAACTATCCATTGCAACTAAACAGTATGTCCCAGTGTTTTCCCTTTTATAACAACGTCATTTTGATATGTACGTAATGTAACCTTTTGACGGTGTCAGTACAGAATCTACCATTTAGACATTTAAAATGTCGAACGAACTTGTTTACTTAACCGGAAGAAATATGGCCAGCAACATTTAACAAAATCCTGTCAAAAGAGGTCATTGCTATTATAATTGAGAAAGGTATTCTTTGTAAAAAAAAAGAGTGACAAAAATTCTGTTGCGACAGTGATTAGAAAATGATTAAGGATCATTCTAGACGAATTTATAGCAACCAGTTTTTGATTACATATGAGAGATGTATGAAAGTAAAAGAAGCGAGGGACAGAAATACCTAATCTCTATTTCCTCTGGACACGAAAAAAAAACACTAACCCATAGGTCTAATTTATATTTATTTATACAAAGAGATGCTAAAAGGCATCAGTAGTTAAACTTAAATATTTAACATTTTATGATACTAGTTATCTTAAAATTTATATCTTGTTATCACGGCAGCTAATGCCTTTTTAATATTGTCTCCTGTTCAATGCATATGCAGTTCTATTCCTTCCTTTTACAAATTTTTGGAGGTTTCGAAATTCAAAATAGAATTAAACACCACATTTCGAAACCTCTAAAAATTTGGCTTTCATGGCTCACTTGGGCTAAACCATGCGTAAAAATGATGTAGGAAAAAATCTTAAATCTCTAAGAATACTACATAAGACTCAGCAGTGGTGTATCTTTCTATGTTCTACGGTTGTTTAGCATAAACTATTTTTTCTTTCAAAAAAATCAATTATAATTCGTGCGTTATTTACGACGCTCCGTGTTCATATAAAATAAAATCCCCTCGACACATCTGACTGTTGATTACATACAGTTTTCTCTAATAGGCGGGCATTTACGAAGAAGGTTTTGTGACTTTAATTGCATAAAAAATCATTGGTCGGTTGCTATGCATGCGAAGCCGGGGCGGGGTCGCTAGTATTTTCATAATTGAATATGCACATCGAGAAGATATAGGTAATTTATAGAATTCGAACTCACGACCTTATATACTCGTATTATGCAGTCCGTTCTTTATATCATTAGTCAGTTGGCATTGCGACTTATCACAATACACACATATTAGTTTAACAAATAAAGGAGTATGTATTCCTTAATAAAATAATAAAATTTATTGAAACACCCTGCGGTGGTACAAAAATAAACAATGGCAACAACCTTGCGATTTTCTTTCAGAGATATCCCAGACATTTCATGACATTTACATTGAATTTATTAATTTTAATTAAATGACGCCGTAATCACGCCGCACTTTTATACAAACACCTTTATAATACAATGTTATACCTTCAAAAACTAACAAGGTATATGAGCTGACAATACGTCGCGTACAAAAGTTAAATCACGACTGTTGGTCACGATACAGAGCGAGGTACATCGTAAAATATTTGTGATGTACGGATAATAGATATAGGAATATTTGCTTCAAAAAGAATATCCGGTCAAAATTAATCAGAATTCAACTCTGGCACCCGAAAATACCGACTCGTAATTAAGTCTGCCTGCCTAAGAAATTACGCTTCATTGACTTGCGTCTCTCAAACACTTATCGTAACTGGTGGTGGTAATTTTCATTTCAGACTAAGCAGAAGAGTAAACATTTAAATAATTAATATCGAGTTTAACCCCAATAAGACACAAATTTGCGCGTTCACCGCCAAAAAACAACCCTTTGTCGTGAGTCTTCGCTTCGAAAGCACTCCTCTGGTTGCCTGAGCCAGTATCAGTATCCTCGGTGTAGACATATCGAGTGACGTTCAGTTTCGCGGTGACTTGGAAGACAAGGCCAAGTTGGCCTCCAAAAAGCTTGGTGTGCTCAGTAGATCGAAGCAGTATTTCCAGCCG